>SZYD01001732.1:0-109648 GCA_009363875.1 Mikania micrantha | reverse complement strand
TACCACAGTCCTTCATTTACTACATATTGACTTGTTTGCCCCACAAGTGTTAAAAGTCTTGGTAGAAATCATCATACGTTTGGGTGGTTACTTCTGATGATTTCTCTCGGTATACCTGGGTTGTTTTTCTTAAATACCAAGGATGAAAACTGCCGAAATCCTAAAGTCATTTATACTCATGGTGGAGAATGAAAGTGACCATCATGTAAAAATAATCAGATCAGATCAAGGAACAGAATTCAAGAATCATGTTTTAAAATTCTTTTTGTGAATCTAAAGGTATCACAAGACATTTATGCTCCTAGAACTCCCACAACAAAATGTGTAGCTGAAAGAAGGAATAGGACACTAATTGAAGCTGCAAGAAACCATGTTGTCTGATGCCAAACTTCCAATAACTTTTTGGGCAGAAGCAGTCAACACTTGCATGTTATGTCCAAAATAGAATATTGGTAGTTAAGTCACATGGCATGACTTCTTATGAAATTGGCATAAGAGAAAGCCATTCATTGGATTTCTCAAACCATTTGGATGTCATTGCACCATCTTGAATACTAGATTACTTAGCCAAGTTTGCTGAGAAATCAGCAGAGGGCTACTTTGTTGGGTACTCTTCAAATGCTAAAGCGTATAGAGTTACATCAAAGCATCCAGAGTTATTGAAGAGTCTGCAAATGTTCAGTTCAATGAACATACTCTCAATAAACCTGGAACCGGCCCTGATTGGTTGTTTGATCTTAATAGTTTTACATCTGTCATTTAATCTGGTGAAAGAGTATGTTCAGTTTCATTTCACAGGTCAGCTACCACAGACACCTCCAAAGGCTCAAGAGAAGATGACTTTGTCGTGTTGAACTGCCAATAGCTTCAAGACAAAACTTGGCAGAATCCACTTCAACACAAAATGATGTATCACAGTCTGAGACAATCAACACATCTCAGGCAGTCCCTCAATTGAAGCGCTTCTAATTCACAACATCAAGAAGAAGTAGGAAGTCCTCCAGCAGAGGAAAATTCTCTGGAATCACTACTCCCAGAGAAAACCAACCACAACAGTTCAAACGTTGAATCCACGTGATCTGCCAGAAATCCAACTTGAGGTAGTTCTTCCTAACCTTGAGTCACTCAACGTGGATGAATCTTCTCAACTGGATGTGATTCCAAGGACTCGCATTCACAGCACTCATCCAGTTGAAAACATCATTGGCAATGTAGAAGAAGGTGTCAGAACTAGAAGCTCTATGCATGAAGCAAATGTTTGCTTGTTTTCTTGCTTTCTATCCCAATAGAACCTAAGAAGGTTGCAGAGGCTTTAAAAGATAACAGTTTGGGTAGAAGCTATGCAAGAAGAGCTTCTTCAGTTTCAAAACAAGGAGTTTGGAAAACTTGTCCTTTGCCTAAAGGAAAGTATGCCATTGGAACCAAATGGGTTCAGAAACAAGAAGATGACAAAGGTGTTGTCATCAAAAACAAGCAAGATTGGTTGTTCAGGGATACACTCAAGAAAGGCATTGACTATGATGAAGTCTTTGCACCTGTTGCCAGAATTGAAGCTATTAGAATATTTTTGCATTTGCAGCTGCAAAAGATTTCAAAGTGTTTCAGATGGATGTTAAAAGTGCCTTTCTTTATGGAAAAATTGATGAAGAAGTTTATGTGTGCCAACCTCCAGGATTTGAAGATCCAAAGTTTCCTGATCATGTCTGTAAGCTTGATAGGCTCTTTATGGGTTGCATCAAGCTCCCAGAAAATGGTATGAAACTTTATCTTCTTTTCTGTTGGCAAACAATTCAATCAAGAGAGGAACATTGATAAACTCTCTTTTTCAAGAAGTCAAATCAACATATCATGCTAGTTCAAATCTATGTTGATGACATTATCTTTGGTTCTACTAATGAATCTCTCTGCAAGGATTTGAATCACTATGAACCAATTTGAGATGAGTTCAATGGGAGAACTCACCTTCTTTCTTGGATTACAAGTGAAACAAACTCCTACAGGGATTTTCATTAGTCAATCAAAATATGTCAAGGACATTCTTGAAAGATTCAAGCTTTCTGATTGCAAAGCTCTGGGAACTCCTATGTCCAAAACAACATCACTTAGCCCTGATCTTGAGGGGGAGGATGTTGATCAGCACCAGTACAGAGCAATGATAGGCTCTTTGATGTATCTCACAGCAAGCAGGCCAGATATCATGTTTGCAACTTGTGTATGTGCAAGATTTCAGGCCAATCCCAAAGTCTCTCATATGCTGGCTGTAAAAAGAATCTTTAGATACCTCAAAGGAGCACCAAGTCTAGGATTATGGTATCCTAGAAATGAAGACTTCCAATTCATGGCTTATACAGACAGTGATTATGGGGTTGCAACATCAGCAAGAAATCCACATCAGGGGGATGTCAATTTCTTGGATCCAGGATTGTGTCTTGGCAATGCAAGAAACAGTCATGTGTTTCTACTTCTACTGCAGAGGCTGAATATATAGCTGCTTCTAGCTGCTGTGCACAAGTCATCTGGATCCAAAATCAGATGAAGGATTATGGAGTAGATCTGTTCAATACTCCTATTCAGATAGACAATTCCAGTGCAATCTCCATCACCAATAATCCTGTCAAGCATTCCAAGACCAAGCACATCGACATCAGATACCATTTCATCAGAGATTGTGCAGAAAAGAAGTTGATTCATTTGGTCAAAGTTGATTCAGAAAACAATTTGGCAGATCTCTTCACAAAGGCATTTGATGAAGGAAGATTCAGGTACTTAATAACATCCATTGGGATGATCAACTTTGAATAAATGTACTGACAAGGAATAAATAATTCCTCGGAAGATAAACTTAACTTATCTTCCGATGAGTATCTACTCAGCAGAAGATAGGTTAAGTCTTCGGAAGCATTATTTCTTCCTTAGTCGGAAGATCTCACACTTCAGAAGCTAACTTACCTTCTGAAGTAATATTCTTCCGATACATTATTTTCGGAAGCATAGGCTTCTCAAGGTACTCTTCAGAAGAAAGTGTCTTCCGAAGAACATTTTGCCTAATGATTTTCTAACACTTCAGAAGCAGTGCTTCCGACAGTATAAATTTTATACTTCGGAAGCACATCCCTTCTGAACTCTCTTGGTCTAATAAATACCCTGCTTCCGAAAGTCACTTCTTCGGAAGCACCTCAGTCAGAGAAAATTAATTGTGAAACCAGCTGTCATCGGAAGACCTTTTTCTGACATCCGGATCTCAAATTTAATGTGTCTATATATTAAATGCTGAAATCCGAATGTATATAAAGGTCTCCCGCTCATTCAAATTCTCACAAACTGTTTCACTTTGAACTCTTCTTCTCTTTGATCTCTCCAATTGTGCCCTAAAATCACCAACTTTCATGGCTCTTCTTGCTTTCAAACCTGCTCACAACGTACCAGCGGAGTTATTAGCAGAACATGATGCTGACTTCGCCCCAATAATCTCCTTTCTTCAAAGGAGCAGGTATTTCTTTGCATTAACTGTTCAGCCCTTGGTGTATGAATCTCATCACCAACAGTTTTGGGCATCTTGTTCTGTTTCTTCGTCTCCCAATGGTCGGTCTCTTGAAGCCACCATTGATGCTCATCCCATTGCTATCACTGTGGAAACCATCTGTCGGCATCTTAAATTCAATGATGCCGGTGGAAGGGTCTCTTTCACGAAGGATGAGGTAGCATCGACATTTAAGTCGATGGGGTACGAAGGTCCTCTCCCTTCAACAACCTATTTGAAGGGTAGAGTGTCCTATAATTACAAGTACCTCATACATGTGTTTTTACATTGTCTTTCAAATAAATCTGGTGGTTGGGACCAAGTTCCATCTGATTTAGCTTCGGCTATTCATGGCTTGGTTTCCAATCAACTGTTTAATTTTTCTGCTTTTATTTTCAATAATTTGGTTGACAACATCATGTCACCAAAGAAGTTTTGTATGTATCCCAGGTTTTTGCAACACCTTTTTAATGAAGAGTTGGGAGCTTCCCTTTCTCTAACTGGGAATACTTACAAAATGCCCTTGGTCTCTTCCAAGATTTTTGTGCAACTCAAGAAGAAGAGTGCTCAGTTCTCTGGGACATTCACTCCTCTTCTTTCCTCTATGGAGTCCCCTGCTCCAGAAGGTGACAGCTCTGTTAACCCCACAGATGCTGAACCCACACCTTCCACTTCTGTTCCTCACCCCATAAAAATCACTTACAAACGCAAACGAAACCCTGTGCAACTTTCTACAGTTGTTCAGGCCCCTTCTACTGAACCAAAACAGAAAAAGGTTAAAAGAACTGCTCAGGGCACAGTTCTACCTAAGATGAAAGCCACACCCCTTGTTTCTCCACAGGTTCTTCCTTTGAAACCTGTGGTTGCCCTTAACCAGCCTGAAAGCCCTCAGCTTATGTCACAAAACATATCTGAGAATATTCAAAGGGATGCACCCATCATTGAGTTTGCTTCTCATGAAGCAACTTCATTAGATAAGAGACTGTCTCCCAAGTCTCCAGGTTCATATCATCCAGAAATGCCCCCCACCCATACTATCACCCAGGCTCAAGGAACCCCTGCTCTAGCTTTGGAGGAACCACTCTCTCCACTTCCCAAACTTTAATGAGAGTGGTGACACAGTTACAAGCTCGGTTCCCTGACCCAGAGCCTATTCAATCAGAGGTTGGCCCCAGTAGTTCTGAAGGGGTCAATGCAGGTGAGGCTGCCACTACTGTTGATCTTAATAAAGATCCACAGGACAGTGGTACAGGCAATAGGACCTCACCTGCGGCAACCTATATTGGGGAGGACTTCTTTGAGGTTCTTCTCAATGAAGGGAATCCAGGGTGCCAAGAAACCACATCTGGTGGTGGAGGTGCAGGAGCTAGGCTCAGGACTCCATCGCCCCATGATTCTACTCCGGTAGAGGAGGGCACATACACACAGGAATTGACGGCTACAATAACTTCCCTCCAAGCCAGGGTAGCTCAGTTAGAAGCTGAGGTGGATACCCTGCGGCTTGAGGTCCAAACCAAAGATGCCACTATTCTGGACCTCAGGAGGCGTCCCCCGGTCACTCTACATCCATTTCACCCTGATCCTGCTACTACCACTTTCACCTCCCCTGATGCTACCAAAAAGGGGGAGAATATACCAACTGCAGGGTCAGGATCAGAAGCAAGAGAAGAGGAGGGTGCACAGGAAGTTACTCCATCCTTAGTCACTTTGACTGCTGAATGGGATGACTTCTTGGGTACTTATTTTCAAGATTCTTCTTCTACTTCCTCTTCTTCTGCTTCTGAGGATACAAGGGAGGTTGCCAAAGAGACTGAACAGCAAACATCAAATGTCTCTTTGGAACCTCAGTCCCCTCTTGGGACTAAGTCTCCTTCTGAGACTGCAGCTCAGGTTGTCATGGAAGACACAGCACAAGAAGAATCAATTTCCATGAAATCTGTGTCCCCTTCTGGACTGAAGCTGCTGAAGCTCTCTCTTCCTCTCCTGAGCCCTTTGTGGAATCCAATAAGGAATCATCTAAGGGGATTGGTCAACTGGAGGAGACAGTGAATGCTGAGGTTAACTCCGAAGCTGCAGCTGCCTCCGAAGGCCCAGTCATCCTGGATGTTTCCTCCACAGAGGAGCTACATGCCAATGAACCAGCTGGTGAGGCAACAGAAGAAATCTCCTCTGGGGCAAAAATAACTGCTGATGACAAAGGAAAACGTAAGCTAACCCCAGAGGAGGAAGCAGAACAGGAGGAGATGAGACCAAAGAAAACAAAGGGCCGACCAAACACTTCTCTAGATGAAGAGCGAGCTAGACTCTCTGCTTTGCTAGAAGAAAAAGGTTATGACTTTGATGAAGTCATCAACTGGTCGGTACCTAGAATGGCTGCCGAGCTGGACAAGGTGCAGCAGCAAGAACAAGCTGTTGCTGCATCAAAGGCCCTGAGTGTACTTACAAAGGAGCAAAAAGAGAAGGCCTACAGAGACAAGAACAAGGCCTTTCTCTTGGAATATGGCTTCCATGCTCGGCAGCTAGGCCCAATGAAGAACTCAACCATGGATATGCATATCAGAGATATAAAAGCCAAAGTTGCAAGAGGTGAGTTACCTTCAATTGAACAAATCAGGGCAAGAAAGGAAAGCCTAATGAGAGGCTTAGGTTTAGGGGGAGGAGCTACAATAGAATTTCCCCTCTCTGGTGCAGGGATCAGAGAGGGAGAAGAAGTCATGTGTGGGGCAGCAACAAAAGCAATGTTCCCCAACATGCTCCCCCTAAATCCAAAAGAAGAACCAATATCTCCTCCTTCAAGTCCAAGTATGGATAACATGCCAATCTCCTCAGTCTACAAAAAGGGTAAGAAGACTACAAGGAAACAATCAATACCAAACCCTGATCCTGAGAGACATACACAGGCTGAAGAGAGGAGAACAGAACCCTCAAGGGATGAGGATATTGGGCCACAGCCTACTGCAACAACAGGTGCAGCAGTAGAATCAACTGTGGAAGCCCAACAGGCCAGAGTTCTGAGGAGTCAAGCCACTGCTCAAGACAAACCAAGATTCACAAGAAGAAAGAGCATGGCTAAAAGGAAAAAGGAAACAAAAACTATCCCCTTAGACTCTGAGCCTGATACAACACTCTCAGTACTTGAAGCCACATCTGAAGCAACTCCCAAAACTACACAAACCCTAGAAGACATGAGGGATATCAGCAGATTAATGCATGAGCATTCATACATCCCTTTGGTAAATTGGAGCTTCAATGCACAAGAAAGGATATTCATCCTCACCGACTACAATGGAGAAATAAAACTGGTGGATCTTTTGCATCTGATGATGTTGGCAAAACCCTATATATTTGATCTAGATATGCTCCCTCTCAATAATCCTGACAATGGAGCAGATGGGAGGTCAGCTATCAGATTAATTAGAAAAAGGGCACAGGTACTGAGGGGTACATGGAAGCCAAGGTTTATGCCTTAGAAGTTTTGGTAGCATCAGCCTAGGGGGAGACTGTAAAGACTAATAAAGGCTGATGCTCACCAAACTTCTTGTTTGTCTAAGTATAGGAGTCTCTTTGAATAAACACCTTCGGAAGGAAGAAATGATTCTTCGGAAGCAACATTGCTTCCGAAGGATAACTGGTTCCTGTCGAAGGTTGTACAAGACAACTGCTTCCGAGGAATCTTCTTATGCACTAAAGACAAAGACTTCCGAGGTTTATCCTCTGACAAAGACTGTAGCAGCTTACTCTCATAGTACAAAAGGTACTGACACAAGACATGCTGGTCTGAGTAAAGTCAAAGACAACATGTAATGAGTCAGATAAAGCGCCTTACCTCTCCCATGCTGCATTAAATGCAAAAGATCATCTGAAGCCTTGAAGATCAACAACATTAAATGTCTTTTGTATTTAATAGTCCTTTGTAAAGTCAATGTCTATTAATGTAATGATCATGACTGAGTGTCTTAGCCTGTTAAGACACTCAACATACTAGAATAAGCTTTACTTTATGTACTTGTCTAGTATACCCAACTTGTATTCCTAAGTGTATACGGTTGTAGCCTCGGCTATATAACCTCCCAATGTATTGTTGTTTGAAGTGTGCTTGCTTGTATACTTCCACTTTGAGAGAAATATATCCTTGAGCTTGAATTATTCTTGTGTTCTTTATATTGTTCAAAGATTATTATTGTGTCACTTTGAGTGAAATTGTGAGATCATTCTAACAGAACATTCCGCATCTGTTAGAATTAAGTAAGAAATACTTGTGAAGTGTTGTTTAGAGATAACAACCCGATCCTACAATATGGCTATATGACGACCCGTACAAGAATTTAAAATTCGTTGAACATCCAACTATTTGAATTGACGTAAGATTCTTTAAAAATTTATATATATTGAACAACTGATCGTTTTCATATTCACATTTCATATTCCATGCTTCATATTCAAATCTTCCATTTAATTGTATTAATTCACAATGTCGTTTTTGGACATTAACTTTATTTTTGGTAATGATCATATTAATCAAGTATATTATTTTATCACTTATTTATTTTTATTAACAAAATACTAATCATATTGTTGTTTACAGAGGACCCTGTCAGTCAATCCTATTATAAGAGTAGGCTGCATGGGTTGCTATGATTTGAACGAAGAGCCTAACATTCAGTCTTAGTGTCTTACAACATGAATATGTTACCAGATTAGAACGAAAAACCTAACGTTTAATCTTACAACACGGAGACATGTAAAGACGAAGAAATGTCATTGGTGAATAAAGAATATGAATAGAATGGAAAACAACAAGGATTCGTATGATCAAAACCTCATTACACACATAATGACACAATACTAAACATAGACAAGGCTATATATGGTCAACTATAAATAAAAGAAGTATTATTATCATCTAAAACGCTTTGTACCAAAAAAGGTAATAAGACACTTTGCACAAAAGGGTTAAAGGCTCATTTGCAAAGATAAAAGTTACTTGGAATACGGATAGTTATCAGGATCCCAAAACCCATAACACTATAAATACTAGTACTTCCATCAAAAGAAACATATACAATATTCACAACACAATCATACAATTAACAATACTAGCCTTAATCTTATCTTAAATGTGATTCAAGGTGATTGTCATTCTCTTGCACCACTACCAGACTTAAGTCCCTAAGCCCTAAGTCTTGTAGTAAATATATTATAGTCTTAATTAACATTTTTAGTTAACTTTAGCTAATGTTAAAAGTATGCATATATGGTTTAGTGATTAGGAAAATCACATGTGATTTTGGTTGATACATGCAAATTCAATTTGTAGGGTGACTAGGTAAAACATATGGTAGTAATCAATCACCAGCGATAAACAAGGGGGGTGAACAACGGTTTATGCGCATGAGCATGAGCATGAGCATGAACATCCCGTCAACTAGCTTCAAGCACTCAAATGAACTGATTGTCTCCTTTGTATTTTTCTTTTATACTTTCATTACAAGCTTTAAGAGAATTGAACAAAGTATCATGACCCCTTCATAGTTTTCTTTTAACTTTTTGCTAGAACACTTCTTATACGTTGTTTTGGGTTAACCAATACTCTTTTTGTAGATTAGTGTTGGTTAATCAATGACATTTTATATTATTGTCATGCCTTTGGTGCACAAGGCTTTTTTCTTCATTGAAAGAATTCTTACATTTTTTTTCCCTTGGGCAATGTTTGTGTGACCAATAGAGTTCACAACTAGTAGACATTATCCCTTTATATGAAGTAAATTATCTATTATTTAATATTAACAAGACTTGTTGATGATTAAAGTAAATTGATGAAATCAAATCAAATCTAAAGTTAATATACCGTGGACCTCTACAAATATTGTAGTTTAATAGAAACTTCTATTTTCTTTTAGAGTTTTATAAAATGAAAAAGAATGCTAAAGTGATAGATAAATATATTAATCAATAGTCATTGTCAATTATTTAAACATGTTATTGATTGATTTTGGTGTCCACCATCTACTGAAAAGGAGAAATCACTTGGAATATAAGCATGTCTTAAATAATAGAGCACGCTCACTATGTAGCATGTTAAAGGAATAGATAAACATGATTTTATATAAAATTATTAGTTTGCTTTTTTTATTATTTTAATTATAAGATTGAGCTTTTGCTTTTTTATCAAGCATATCTATGTAAACATAACAATAATAATAATAATAAAAAAGCTAATGATCATACACAAATATATATGTATGCATATGGTTTCTATCATATAAAAACCCGATCTTAAAAAAAACTTTTAAATCATATTTGAGTCATTGATTTGGAATCTTAAAAATAAATATGTGGTCCACATTAAACCAGAATAAAAAATCAGGTTTGAAAAATTAAATGTGGCTTAAACACTAGCCTTAAAGTATACCACATATTTATTTTCAATGGTTCAGATAAGGTTTAAGGGTTTACTCTGTAAAATCGGATTTTAACATAATACAAACACTGTATGCATATATGTATATGTATTCAGTTGCATTAGAAATGACAATATTCAAATAATTATAAAATATTATTTACTATTAAATTGTAATCTATAGCCTATATTATTTAATGTTTTCTTATATATTATAATATGAAAGACTGGGTTTACTTGACGGATTTTTGATAATTTAGTTTTGAGTATAAATTAAGTAGACTATGATAAGTAGATAGGCTTTACGAGTTGCCGGTCAAAAAAAACATTTTCTTGTTTCTTATTATTCATCATTAGGGATTTTTTCATATATAATAAATATTTTGTAAGTTGTTTTATTTTAGCTTAAGAAAGCGCTTGATTCATTAATATTTACAGCGACATTTATTAATAGGACATTTCGATCTGAATTCATATCTACATGTTTTTTGCTTTAACCAAAGGCTTGAATTTGATTTAAAAAAAAAAAAAAAACCTTCTAAATCCCTACACTACTAATGACAAGCTACACATCATGTGTTTCAAGTAGACATTCATGTGATAAGGTGTTATATTTTACAACCAAGTGATTGCAGGCTTAAACCCAACGAAAGTGATGACAATCTACACATCATGTGTTTCAAGTAGACGTTCGGGGACCCTGTGCCGACTACATGTCGTCGGCACTGCCCAAGCTTTACCAACGACTTTTTTAGTCGGGATAGGGTTAGCCGAGATAGGATCAGATTCTTGTAGTGTGGGTGGCGATTTTAGAAGTTAAATTCGTGTAAAGTAGAAAATATGTATTTATTAGTAACAAACACATCTAGTAAAATAACACTTTTTAATAAGGTTTGAAGGAAGTGAGACGAAGGTAAACCTATGTGTGTTCAAAGAATCGAATGTTAAATAATTCGAATTGAATAATTTGAATTTTAAATTTTTGATTAAAATTTGTATTCGTTTCAAATTCAATGTAAATTCGACTATATCAATTCGAATTCGAAGTCCAGATTTAATAACAAATTCCAAGACTCGATTTTATTTAAATTTAGAATTCGAAATCGAGTTGATTCAATTTGAATTTACATGAATAATTTTTTTAAACTTTATACACACACTTCTGTGATAATTTAAAACATTCAAAACATTAAATAATCAAAACCTTAAGGTAATAGCCTAATTATAAAGTTTTGTTTATATATGTGTATGTGTGTGTGTGTGCATTTCTAATTCGAATACCGAATAGAATCGAATTAAAAATCACAAATTTGAAATCATATTTGAAATTCAATATCTTAAACTGAATTTCGATTTGATAATTTTTGAATCAAACCCGAATCGAATTTCAAGATTTTTGAATCCAATTCGAAAAATAAACACTTATATGTGGTCAAACCTTACCTTTATTTCAATGAATAAAATTAGTAAAATGTGTATTTAACTATGGGAAAATGTTATAGAAACATAATCAACTGTTGATTTTGTTCCAACTAAATCACTATAACTTTGTTTTGTTTCAATTAAGTAACTTGAGTTTGATTTATGTTCTAATACTAGATAAAAAAAACCTGGATAACAAGTAATCTTGATTGGTTTAGACTATATAAGTGAATTTTTAGATAATTTTAAAATCCGTTTGAAGGTCTTAAACGTATTTTAGACTCATTTGGGTATTTGTTTTTTTTTTCTAATCAACTAAATACTTTTACATTTTTTAAAAAAATTCACAAATTTTTTAATTTTTTAAAAATTTTTGCAATTTTAAAAATATTTTGAGATTTTTTTTTTTCAAAATCCATGTTATTTTCATGTTATCATACAATAAAAATAAAAAACGAAAATAAAAAAATTATGGTTACAAGTTATATAAGTCACATGTCTAAGATTGAAACATAAAAATAAACTTAAGTTATCAGATTAGAACAAAACAAAGTTTGAGTGACTTGATTAGAACAAAATTAAAACTTGGTTGTGTTTCTACAAAATTACCCCTTTAACTATTTATAAGTAAACGGAAAAAAATGCATCTTGAGAAGATGATGTAGTTAATAATGTAACCACCAAAGAGCTTCTAGCCTAATGGTACCCTCTTGAGAGGTATTGGGTTCGAATCCGGGTCAAAGCATATTTGTTGAGCCAAGGTCAGGGTGTTTACTCTGTTGTGGGGTTCCTCCTAGGGTGGGCACGGGCGTACGCCCCAGAGCGTCAAATCCGAGTGGACAGTTGAAATCCCGTATTAAGTGTCGTCGTACCAAGCAGTTCAAAAAAAAGTTAATAAGGTAATCATTTCCTTTGATACAAATATAATGATTAATATAACGACATTAGTGATATGATTCCAATGTATACTCAAAATATTATGTCATGTGTAGTGACCCATGATGTGAGCGTGATAGGGATGGTCACGCTCCTTTTGTGCTCTCCCTCTACTATACATGGGCGTCATCGGGACGTGAGGGGCTTATACGTGACCAAGCTCACGGCGTGAAAAGAGGAGAAAGAGAAAAAAATCACACCTTATTTGATTTGTAACACATATTTTCTTGATTAATGTTTAATCTTCATACGTTTTATATATTTGATTCTAAAGCATGTCTCAATTTAATTAATGTCATGATTGACATACATGAGTAGATCGGTTGTCTCCAATTAATATTGTTTTTTTATACATAAAAAGGTTATTTAGGCCACATTAATGAATTAAAAAAGGAAATTCTTATATACTCAAAGTACCTAAAAGTGCATGATCTGTTCTTTCGATATTTAAAGCCACGAAATACTTAACCACGGATGAGGAGATATTCTTGCTTTAAACCAATTTTGTGACGTATTTATGGAATATGGATGATATTCTTGATTTGTCTCCTAAAAGCTCTGGATAATCGAATTTTGTATTGATCTTATTTTGCTTGTACGAGGAATTCTCTCGTAAATCCATACAGTATTAGCTTTTAGGTTTAACTTTAACAACCAGCTTCATAGATCTAGGCTTAGTTTTAACTTCTAGGTTTATATTTAAGGATTAAGGTTTACTTTTAAAGTTTTGATTTTGATATTAGGGTTTATTGTTTATGGTTTAAGATTTGAGTTTTAAGGTTCGACAAATCGGTTCAAATAATGTAAAAATGAGTTTAATAGAAGTTTGTTTGAGTTAGTTTTCAACTTTTTAGAAATCATTTTTAACATTCTCAAGTAAAATATATATTTTAAAAGAACCTTTCCTTGTATGTATGTATCTATGTATCAATTTCCTTATAGATGAGACATGTGGATATTCCTTAATATATTGTCATGTCATTCAGATGGATAAACACCACTAGCATATCTTGTAGAGTCTTTACCATAAAATAAGAGACACACATAGGGTCAAAACATGTTTAATCTACAAAGATGGGCATTTACAAAACAAATAAGGAGTTAAACAAAATTCACACACATTTATTAGAAGTGGCAATATGTTGGATTAATCTTGATGGGTCCGGTTATGAGTTAACATGGTTTTAGTTTAGTCATATGTTTTTTAGTGTTTAATTAAATCATAGGTATGTTTAGATTTATGCAAGTAGTGGGTTTAAGTTGTAGGAGTAGTGGGTCAATCATATGGTTAGTGGGTAAAAACGTGGGATGTAATCCTCACGTATGAATGTATATTTAATTATGGTTTTGAATTGAATGAAGGAATGAGCAAGAATTAGAAAGCAGAAAACTTTAGCAGCAAATTTTTGAACACAAAAATTCTTGTACATCATATTGTGTGTTTCAAGTGTGTATAATCAAAGGCCTGAACCAACAATATTCACTCAAATCAAAATAAATGAGTTGGTTTAGGTGAACAATTATTGTATAATCATAACATGAAATTAGTTAAGATAGATAGCACTTTAACACAATATGGGTCAAGATAGGTAACCTAAAAACTATGTGAATGCAATGGATTGAAACTTTAAAAATTGATTAATAACTTATTTGATAAAAAAATCACTAAAATTTATTATAACGGACTATTTGTTTGGTTCCAACACATGTTGGCTTAACATAAATTAATGTTTTCTCAAAACAATCTATTTTGACCCAAATTTATTTTACCTGAAACCCGTTCTAACTCGTATCCGCCCACACAAGAGTACAACACACACCCCATGCAAGCACACACCCCAATCAATTTAGTTATGTGCATGCACAAACATGAAATCACGCACACAACATACATACATACATACATACATACATACATACATACATACATACATACATACATACATACTTTTCATGCACACACGCACAAGCGCATGGCAGCCCAACTGATCATGTAAACGAACAATTCACATGAAAGTGAAACCATGCCAAGAATCCTGATCGAAACCATCATGATTTTGATCCGTATGGTAGTCACACTATCGCGGACTTCCCAAACCACTCGAAACCCATTTATCGATCACTCGTGCACAACAGCCTGGGGTTGCTTTGTTTAGAGATTCCCCATTGATTTCAACCGTGATACTAAACATTAAGGTTTTTTTATCATGTTTAACATGGTGAACATAAATCTGGTTAAACAAAATATGGTTCTTGATCTTTGCCAGGATTTTGAGGAGTTACATGCTATAAACTTTCTTCTCCTTGTGTACTCGATCAATACAGCCGCGACACAGGCAATAGTAAGAGGGAGCTTGAAATTAAATGTGCCATTTGAAATGGGGTTGGTTCAGCCGGTTGTACGCATTGTTTCAGAACCAGACCAGACCGGCCGGTCGGACCGGGAACCGGTAGGTTGGCCGGCCCAAAATCATCATGTGAACCGGCTTCAAATTAACCGGCCGGTTGAGACAGTTCACCGGTCGGACCGGATTATATTTTCTTTTTTTTAATAAAATCTAAAGAATGAAACATTAAAACCAAATCATATATATATATATATATATATATATATTAACATGATTATGTTTATTTAAACATTAATTATGTTTGATTGAATGTGTTTACAATTCTATTGTTTTTTTGAAATATTAATTATATATGTCATCCGGTTCCGACCAGTGACCACTGACCAGTAAGACGTTCGGTTTAACATCCGGTCTATTTTTTAAAACATTGGTTGTCTTTGTGAAAAAGCCAAAAAGAGAGAAGCGTCAATGTATAGTAGTTTGTTTTTATTTTAATTGTATTTAGTGTTCCAAAATGATCAAAACGACTAATTAGTTGATTAGTTGTCGTTTCAATGTTTTGAATCATTTGAAATTTGAAATTTTTTACCTCTTATTTTTAAAACTTAATTACAATTTACTCAAGTTTAATTATTATTCTCAAACTTAAACAAACTAAAGTTTCTTTAAGTCTAAGTATTGTTTGCCTCAGTTTGAACATGAAATTATTTAACAAAAACTTGTGACGTCATGAAAATACTTCATATATATATATATATATATACACACACACACACACACTAGGTTATAAACCCATGTATTACATGGGATTGAGTACAAAAAATAACACAATTAAGATATATTTATAATAAATTATATAATTTACTATAAGAATACGATATATAATTAGAAATGCAAACTATAAATTTGTAAAAAAAATTTGTATACAACATTGGACGTACAATTAGTACCATCTTTGTTAAAAATTAAAAGTTTTAGATAATTTTACTTTTGACTCTGAATAAAATAACATATAGTTGACCGTGTGAAAAAAAACTTGTAATTTCATTAAGATCATACAATTTTTATTAATTTACACTTCATATCAGAGTGTATATTTTTCATATTATCCTAATTTAACAAAACCTTTCATCATTTTTGTCCAAAACTGATTTTGGGGGGTTTTTTTTTTATAATTTGTATGTATAATGATATAAAATCTTTAAAAAAATTGTTAGGATAAATTTTTGGGTGTCATGAAATAAAATTAAATATATGTTAAAAGTATGTGTTTGTAATAAAATAAAATTTAAAATATTTTTATTATTGTTTTGCAACATATATTTTTTATTTAAAAGAGAGTATGAAGTACATAATACCTTGAAATTAACTATATCTTAAAATGTAAAATCAGTATATCAAATATTCAAGTTATTTTAGTTTAACATAAAAATAGGAACTATTAATTATATTATTTTTAATTATAGTGTGACACGTGTCAATAATAATTTCGAATTAAATGTGAGATTGACATGTGACAATAATTTAGGGAGAGTTGTTGTGGTGTTAACAAATAAGCAAATTTATTTTATTTTATTATAAAGTATAGATTTGGAGAGGATCAAAAATTAATTCTTTCTTATTACGTTAACCGAATAACTACATCTTATTCTTTTGGGGTTCACATTAAAGTAAATATAAAGGTGTAGGTTTTTTATTTTTTAATTAATGTAATTAATGTAGTTCTCACTTATATTAATAAAAAGAAAAAAGAAAAAACTACACTTTTAGATTTATTTTAATGTGGACCCAAAGTAATAACATGTAGTTATTCGGTTAACACAATAAACATGGGTTAACAAAGGAACCAGACCCTATATATATATATATATATATATATATATTATATGTCTTTGCCAAATCTAAATTAAAGCAATTTAAATCACAATAGTCTTGTTTACATTTCCATGAACCAAAAAAGAACGAATTGGGAGTATATACAACAACACGTACCCAGTAAAATCCTACTTAGAGTGGGGTCTGGGAGGGGAAAAATAAAGACACACCTTACCCTTATCTACAAGTAGAATAGAGAGGCTGCTTCGTAAGAGTCCCCTGGCTCAAAGATCCCGAAAAAAAATTATTTATTTTTTATTTATTTATTTATGACATCTTAACTTGTGTTAAATGATTCTTCCACCTTAATTAGGGTTTAGAACTAGTCATCACCAATCTCTCCTGTCATCGATTTTCAATTTAAAGTGCACTGAGGTTATTACACATTAATAAAGAAATATAATAAATAGTTACTAATGAATATTTTAGACAATATAAAATACTTTTATAAATCAAAATACGATTACCATCCCGTATAATATAATATTTTAAATATTGAAATAATAATATTATTTTTTAAATTCTAGCTTTTTATTTTTTTTCTTGATCTAAATAAAGGTTTTAATTTTTTAATTTTATATAATTTTTTAAAGTGCGTTTTTAATATTAATATATTTTATTGTATTAAAAGAAATTTTTATTTTAAAAATGTATAAAAAGTATACTTAATATTTAATATTATTATCTAATATAAGATGTATTTAATAAGAGAAAAATGCAAGAATCAACCTTAAGATACTTAAGATACTTTAAGAATATGCAATGAATAGCTAGAAAACATTTATTTGTTAAAATAGATAGATTCGGTTTCTAATTAAGGTATTGTATTCTTTAATTACCTACCCAGATTCCTACTCGAGAATCTCTCAGGTATTCTCCAGTAGTGTTGCTATTGGAATTCTTTGTTAATAATACTAGATTATAGACCCAAGTATTACACAGGTTTGTGGATAAAATTATGTAATTTTATAATGTCTTTGTAATTTAAATATTTAAAATATCTTTATTATAGTTTTTAGATTTAAAGCATTTAAGCTTATACTACTAATTTAAAAAATTAGAAGAATTTGTTTCAGTTGAATAATTTTGTAATTAGATGGTAATAAAATTAATATATTCTTGACATTATAATAAGAAACATGCATTCAAAATTCAGTACAATCTTTATATAAATAAGTAATTTGACGTTTCATTTGTCACAATCTTATGAGGTCACAGTTATTTCTTTTTTTCTTGTTTTATTTCTTTGCTTTTGATTGTGATTTGCTTAAATTAAGGTAATCATTTTGTTTTTCAAAGCATAAACATTGTTGTAATAATTTGTAAATTTTTATTACTAATATTTAATATAAATTTTATTTTGTGTATATAGTACACAAATTTTTAACCTACTTGCCTTAAATTTTTGAACAATTTATGCCATTTATCCTAAGCAAAACCTGAATTCTTATTATTTAGAAAGAAAAAAAACTTTACTACTCTAAATAAAAAAAAATGGTATTAATATGGGAAGATAATGTATTGTTGTACGGAAACAAGAGTTAGAAATGTTTCAAAAGAAGAGGAAAAAAAAAGACTTGAGCCGACTAGTTTGGGCATGTGGAGCCGAGCTGATGAGCCAAGTGAACTAAACAAAACGGAACGGATGAAGTGTAACGGAGAAAAAGGACAAAAGGTAAAGGATGATGATGATGATTTGGTTAACAGCGAGTAGTGTCCGTTAGTTAACCTCTTCTGTGAGAAAAGAGAATCTTTATTTTTCTAAACTTATATTTTTATTTTTCATTTTTTCATTTTACAAAGAGGAGCATGTGGGTCTCACAGCAAGTGAGGGGACATCATCACTCTCACAAGTCACACCCCTCATAATTATTATTTTTTTCAAGTTTATCTATACATCAAACTTATTTGTTTTAGTATCTCACCGATCTTATACGTCTTGTATAAGTTTATATGAATATATAGTCTCATCTGACATTCAGTAATTCAATAATGATTGGTTTAGTATATATTCCGTATAAGACTTATACGAGTCATTTAAAAGTCTATTTATTAACACAAAGAATAACATGACCCGATTTTTTTTCTTTGTTTCACCGCTTATTACTGTGAAAGTAGTTTTATATTCGAATTTGTAATGAAATTAGTTATTTACACACCCAAAATTTTTAACACATCATCGAGATTATATGTCTTGTATTTGCTTTATATGAGATGTATAACCCTCTGTAACAACCATTTATTTGACAATAATTGGTCTTGTATAGGATCTATACAAGACATATATGAGTTTTATACGAGACGTATACAAGTCCAGCTAATAAATTCTGACAAGTAATAATTACCCATACACACCTTGTATATAGAAGGTGTAGAGAGGATGAATAACATGACCCTTTGTAATTCATAAGTAGGGTTGTCATAACGGGTCAGACACGACCCGCTAAGACACAAAACAAGGACTGGATAGACTCAAACACGAACATGACCCGTTAAAAACACGTAAACACGAAATGACCGGTTAAGGAACCCATTAAGTAACAAAAGTTGGACGTTCAGAAATTTTTAGAAGCTAATTGGTTACCCACTTATTTTAATATATTATTTATTTTAAATTTTAAACACATCTTAACATGTCTTAACATGTCTTAACGAGGTTTACCTATTTAGCCACGAAAAATAAACATGTCATAACGTGTTGACCTGTTTTATACACGAAAATGTTAAGGGTAAACATGAAACATGTTAATATCGTGTCGTGACATGTCGTGTTAACATGTTCGTGTTTGAAATTGTCAGCCCTATTCGTAAGAGAATTTTTTGTTACATGATTTTGGTTATGAACTAAATTAATTATAAGATTGATATTTCAATTTTAAAGTTTCATATTATTTAAGTTTTAACGGTTTGATTATCGAAAAATGGTTTCATTAAGATGTCAACTTTGCACATGGGTATATATTTTTTTTGAACGGCAATTTGGATCACTGACGGGTCATAGACTCACCCGATCATATCCACACCTCATAGGAGGAAACCCACCATAGGTGAGAGAAAACCCCCTAACCTAGCATGGAACCCCTATTTTGTCCATACCAGGATTTGCACATGGGTATATTTAAGCAAAGTTTGTCATTCTTCATACATTATCCTCGGTTTTCGTTACTCATACCCTCACTTATTTTTATATGGCTCATATATGTTATACGAGTCGTATGACACCATCATCATCACACAGGTACTCACGTCTCATTACGCACGGCCTAACAAATATTATCTACTAACATTTTGTTCAAACGTGCTAACAAGTGCCCATCCATACTAACTTGTCAGCTTTTCCAATTTCAAACATGTAGCTTCAAACATATATATCTAATTTGATCTTAATTTCGTTTTAAAGCAGACTTGTCATTTATGTCCCAGTCTGTTATTTATGTCCTCACATAACATAATACAAAACCATAACATAATAAGTATATATATTTTTTTTGTGAAAAAACATTTTTTTGTCTTGGTTTGTTGTTTCTTGAAATTGAAGTTAATGGTTCAAGAACTTTGTCAAAGGTGATTAAACTAGATGTAGAATACCATTAACAACAATATATTGTTTAAATGCACTCTAATCTTATAAAAACCCTCAAGAAATTGTTTTAGTGTGTAAAAAGCAATAGAATGTTGGCAACAAACATAACCATTTAATTTTCTACCGAACTATCCATAGGCTATTTATTATTTCAGGTTTTTTTTGCATAAAATTTATCTGAGTTATTGTTATTCATTGTTGTATGATATTGGTTTATTACCCATTTATGGATTTTGATTATGAATTTTGTTTATGCTTTGAAATTTTGAACTAATTACGACAAACCCAAAAATGATAAATAAACTCTTGGAGGAGTATTTATGAGAACATCTTTTTTCAAAAATTTCTAGAAGTATACTCTAAACACGTAGCGTGTGTTGTTGCAAAAACTAAAATAACAAACGTTGAGGGTATGCTAAAATCCCACAAAAATAACGTCGTTGTAACAATTGTTTAAAGATGATTTAAAAACCAAAATATAAAATCATAACTATGATCAAAATAAAAGAAGTACAAACAAATCATATTATGACATCGCTTGATCTCTAGATGAACCTATGCCAAAACGTGAACCAAAATCGGCACATAGATAGCTTCATTGAAAAATGAACAATAAAAATAGTCAACGGTCCTCAAAAAAGTATAAAAATACAATACTTAACCAAACTCAATTTAAAATAAAATTATAGTACCCCACGTCAGTTTTGAATAAAATTGTTACTTAAATGTAGATAAAAATAAATACTTCACACCGTTAAGAAATTTAGAAAATATTGTAAATAAAAAGTTATATTAAAAAAATAACTTTTTGTAAAACTAATTATAACAATTCAATAATAAAAAAATTAAAAAAATTAATCATGGGCATAAGTGTAAAAGAAAGCAATGTTAGGGCAAAAACATAAGGAAACAAAAGTAGAGTACTCTTTTGGAAATCCACATTTTGATTTAATAAAATCTCATTTACAAGTGTTGGTAGATATTTTACCGACACACCACGTGTCACCATTTTATTGGTTGTTAGTTTATTTTATATTTCTTTTTTCACTATATTACTTACCTATCAGATACGTTTCTTTAGCTTGCCGAACACAAGCTTAAAGTCAAAACTCAAGAGGTCACGAATAACTATGTGGCCTTCAACTTTTTAATTTTTGTTGTTTCTTTTTTGCTTTTTATATTTATTATATTTTTTATTAAATTATGTAATTTTTTAGAATTCCATATAATAACATAATGTATAATAATGTATTCAATTTAAATTTAAATTTTCACAATCAGTCCATCGTAATCTCTCTATGTTAATCGTATCGTCACACTAGAACGTATGGTTTTAATTGTACCTTTTTGTCGTAGCACGTATTAAAAATCTTCTGTTGGTATACAAAATTGTAAAATCATCTCTGATCATAATTTTATCTGTAAATGATATTTTTCAACATTATTTCCCTAAAATAATTTTATATATATCCATACACTTCAAAATTCAACTCTATTAACTTTGTGCACTGAATTCTTCATGTTCATAGTTGTTTGTATAGAATTAGATTTGTTTCTTTAGTTAAATTAATCAACTACATGTAATATTAGATTAAATTTATTTAACAGACAAATAAATAAAATTGCAGTGATGATTATAACACATAAATAATATATAATATGTTTAGTAAAATTAGAAAATACGTGTATTACACGAGTTAAATAAATAAAAAAACAAATAATAATTCGTAATCCTTAAGTAAGAAAATATAACAACTATTTATAATTAAATTTTTTAATCAGTTAAAATTTTGTTTTTTAATATCAATATTATATAATAAAAGAACAAATTAAGAAAAAAAAAATAAACAAAATAACATCTATCTAATATTTGAGATGCAAACAGAAAAATTAGGTTAAACACACTATAAACCCACACGTGTTTTCACAATCTGTTTTTTATTATAGTAAATTTAACTTTTTGAAGTTAGATCTTCAAGATACTAAAGGTTTTCCAGCGGCATAATTTACAATTTTTTAATCCAAAACTTAATTAGTTTATTTTTGTTCGAACTCCAAAATCTTTTATGCATAATTAAATTTTTATTTACAAACTCAAAAATAATATTATTTATATAATAAAAAATAAGTTATCGATTATAAATAAATAGCTATATTAATTAACAAATAACAAAATTAGTAACCTACAACCAAAAATTCAATTGCATTGAAAACTATACTTTCAACTTATAGTGTTGTCATATCACTCTCACATATAATCAGTGACTACATTATCAAGTTCATAGTGGGTTTTCACATCTAACCTCTCTATTTTGAACAGCAATAATAAAAATATTATTATATAATCTCTAATTTTACTATTAGCTTTAATGATATTTGTTACTAATATGACATATCTTTTTATTTATTAAAAAGTAAATATGTTATGAATTTTTTATTTAAATTACTTTGACTTATTTTTTCTAATTAAAGTATAACAGTTATATAAGATAATTAAATATTGCACTATTACAGAAAAAATTTGTAACAAAAGCTATGAGTTTTTTATTTTTATTTTTTTTGAACAACAAATTTCGTTAAAAACCACTAACATCAACAACACCAAGCAAGACGCTAAAACTAACAAAAACACCAAAATAAAATCCACAAAATTAAATCCACCCAAGTTAGAGTAGGTAGCTCACAACTCATTTAAGTTGTAAAGTCAAAGTGGTATTGCTAAAAACACGTTTTGATCAAAATAGTAAATTCAAAGGATGTGTTAAACATGTTGATGGAGCTATAATAATTTAATTTCGGTAATTTTAAAAAGTAATTGTAATATCAGTAGAAAACTTAATTTTATATATATTGGGGTAGATCCAATAAATACATAATTCTACCTAAAAACATAAAAACAAAAATCATGTAAAAAACAAAAAACATGTACAAAAAATAAAATATAGTACAAAAAAATCAAGTAAATAAAAATTAAAATTCAGTAAAAATAGAAAGTTTTTTTTAAGTTTTTAGGCAAAATTATGTTACTATTTGATCACATCTCATATGAAAGGTTGGCTCGATCATCTTGAGAAATCTAGACAAAATTAAACTTGGAGCCCTTTTTAAATGATTATTGTTAGGAACTTTTCTTCCTGGGTTTGGGATCGAAAATCAAAAGTGGAGGAACTATTTGAGTTTTTTACTAATCCCTCTATGATTTCGATCCACATCAAAAATTGATTTAGACCCATTAGGAATATACTTGATGTGTAGCTATAGGGGTTGTAACCCTCAGCTACAAAATCCAAAATCTTATAAGATAAATTAACAACATAAGAAGTAAGGACTAAGATATGAATAACAGTGAACTGTAAAGTCATAAACTAAACAAGAAGAACTAAAGACGAGAATTGAATCATTGTGTTCAAATTGAAGTCAAGAACCAGATTGAGGTGACCATTTTTCCATTTGATTCCTTCATCCCTTCAAGAACCAACATCTTGGTCAACCCTTCGATTCCTTCATTCACCTGCCAACTTAGGCGACCCTTCATTCCCTTTTGGCACACGCCTAGCCATCCACTCGTCTGCTCCATATTAGAAATTAAAACTCCTCCTTCCTAGCTTGTTAATTTTGATAAAGTTTTTATGTAAAACATATTTAAACAAAGACAATAATTAAGCCTAAAATATTATTATAATAACCCAAAATTTGTTTTAAAATGAGGCCTTCATTAGGCAATAGTCTATGGGGAAAATATTGATCATGCTCAAATGTAGAGGCAATACAGGCTCTATGAAGGCATAAAACAACTCTAAAAATCAAGGCTCTTTAGTCATTCATATAAAGCTTTATTTTTAAGTTTTTTTCTTTAGAGACACGTGATTCATAATTTTGATTTCGGATTAACATCTAAATATAATGTTGTAATTTCTATGCAAATAAGCAAATTATTATAGTCACAAGTAAGCAAATAAATACAATCTTATCTCTAAATCAAGAAAAAATCAATATCACATCTCACAAGACAATAATTAAATTATTAAACATCAACAATTGTTGATTTACTATTTACTAGAACAAGAATAACATATTTGATATTGAACAAGAATAGCATATTATCTCAAATTTCTATGGCTCTGGCTTCAATTCCTCAAATTTCTAATGTGTCTAGCGGTTTGGCTTCTTCTCCTTTTCTTAGTTCACGCAATCAGTCGCTAGACATGCATAAAGCGGTTAACCGGTCGCAAAACCGGTTTCCCAATAACCGAACCGGTTAACCGGTATAAGGGGTTTGCCGGTTTTTGCTCCAAAACATCGAAACCATTATGAAACCGGCGGTTTTTGCTATGGCTAATAACCGGTACCCAAAACCGGTCCAATAACCGGTCCAGAAACCGGTTTGGGTTGGTTAACCATTTTTTTTGTACACCTCTATCAGTCGCTAGAGTTTCCTTTCATTTCATCTGATTCTTTCTTAAACTCAAAAAATGAGATGCAAAAGCTTACAACATTCTAAGACAAAGCCCCCCACATGTAAATCTAATTATGTTAGTATCACGTGTATTACACATGTTAATAAAAAATATATAATAAATAGACAACAATAAAAATATAGATAGTATAAGAGTATTTTTTGATATAAAAAGTGATTATTATATCATATAATTTAATCCTTTGATTAATAAAAGAGTTATATTATTTCATTAAACGCTAATTTATCGAAGTTTTTTATTTAAGCATTTTGTTTTAAAAAACTATATTAATAATTTTAATGTGTTAATCTTTTTAATTTAGGATTTATAAAAAGTATTTTTTAATATTTAATATTGTTATTTAATATGAGATGTATTATAATGAAGAGACACAAAATTAAAGTTGATATTCTCTAAAACTATGTCATGTGCCCCTAGAACCATTGAATTATTAAAAATATATTGATAAATGTAGATGCAAATGTAGATTTTTTTTTTTTTTAATTAAAGGCCCCTTTTTAGGTAACCTCAAGTCCTAATTTGATTTGACAAACTTGTGTGAGATAGTTAAAACCAATATAAAAGATATATTGTTGGGACATCAATGAAACTTCAATTTTTTATAATATTAAAATAGTTTATTTGTTATTTTTATTAAAATAATTTAGGTATTATAAAAACAGGTTTGTCTAAAAGGTTGAGGCAAATGGTCAAAGTCAAACTCCCACATATGTTGTTTCACGTTTATTCAGTGGTGCCATTTGACTATCTCCTTATATAGATCTCTTTCACTTGTAAACACATAAATATTTACTAGAGCCACATCATTATAGTCATAAATAGTATTATTCTTATTTATTAATTGACAAATATGCCCTTGAATAGACTAATGTGATCCCATTTACTTGTAAACTCAAATAAATATCTACTAAAATCACATGATTTTCACACATAGTGTTATTCCTATTTACAAAAAAAAAAAAAAAAAAAAAAAAAAAAAAAAAAAAAAAAAAAACTCAAGTATTTATATTTTTATGCTAGCATGTTGAAATCAAAAACATTAATTCGTGGCATGTAACGTTACTCTAGCTACTTATAACCGAACATTATTATTCGTTAAACTAAGATATGAATGTGATAAATATGTCAAAAGTTTTAGACAGTGTTTAACTTTGTTTAATTGTTATGTTCCCAAAATATGTTATAACAACGTTACTTTTTCTTATTATATTTTAGTACTCTCCTAAATTATATAAAAATATTAGTCATGGGCATTAAGGTGAGGTGATTTCAAAGCCTTTTTTTTAATTAAATTTTAAGACTTTAGACCATTAAAAGAAGATGTAACAGTGTATGCACTTATGATGTTATATACGAGGTTAAATGTATGAAGTTATATGCCATATATGTGCTTATTGTTCTTATGTAAGAATATAAAATAGTATATTTATAGACATATTTAAATATAAATAAAGAAGGATGTTTTATAGTGTGATAATTTATGATGTTAAGAACATCCACACGTCATGTTAACTTGATGAAATTTTACAGTAGGCAAATGTCGATCTATAGTTTAATGATTTAAAATATTGATTAGTTTGATAATTAGTTTATACTTGAATTATAAGTTAATTAGTTAGTTTGATAACTAGTTTATACTTAAATTATAAAATATTGATTATTTAATTAGATTTTTACTAATAAAACGTAATACACCTGCATGCATGTATGCATGCATACATGTATTATTTAATAAAATGTTTATACATCATTATTCATTAAGGGCGCCATTAAATGTTTAAGAAAACTTAACCAAAGCTAACATAACACATGCTAATGATTATGTGTCTAGGTCTTCTTTTATAAGTAGTATATCTGGTCATGTTATTCTTACAGTCATCTCACACGTTAGTCTTGTTGCAGGAAAAGCCTCCTACGATTGGACTTCGATACGGGAGTAAGTTTCTGATTGTTTAGACTATATTGTGAGAGTGAGAATGAAGTTGAGTGAGATATATATTGTGTCTCATTGACATGCCTTGCATTCCTATTTATAATGATGAGTCATGGGAGCTTGTGCTCTCCCACGTTTATTTCTTTCCTCTTTAAACGCTAAATTATCCTGATATTCTGATTTTTTTATTATTTCGTATGAGTAGTTCCTTTTTGGTGTAAAAGGTTAACTGCTATTCTTTCTAACATGATGTTGAGTTAGCCACCCTACTACCAGGTGTTATCTTTCCATAAACTTCGAATCGATCTCTTTCATAGACAAGTTAAGGTCCTTTTGACATCATTGTCATTCCTTTCACGCTTATTCGCATTATCCGGCTATTTTGCGTTAGTTAAGTTGCTTAACAAGTTAGCCAAGTTATTTCATCCTACGTCATCAACAATCAACCAAAATGTTATTATGTTGTTTAAAATAACAAATTAATTTAAATATGATATAACCATTGTAGTCTTTTAAATGTTTTATCAAACCGTATCGACTCACAAAACAAATCATCATGGCTTCTTCTTTAAAGTTTCGTTTACGGTTTAAAAACAGGGTTTGTTTAGAAATATGAAAATATTATTGTGGTTAATGTATAGATTGCTTCTTTATGGGAAAAACATGCATGTGTTACATTTTTATTTATGAACCACTAAAAATGTAGGCGCGCAAAAAAATTGGTTCTGGAATCGGACTTGATCCTATCATACTTTGAACTGTAATTGTTCCAACCTAAACTTGTGGGTGCAGGCGGTTCAATTAATCCAAAGAAATCACAATCATAGCCAAAATTACATTTACCAGGTCAAAAACCAAAACATAACTAGCTCCATATTAGAAATTAAAACTCCTCCTTCCTAGCTTGTTAATTTTGATAAAGTTTTATATAAAAAATATTTGAACAAAGACAATAATTAAGCCTAAAATCTTATTATAATAACCCAAAAATTGTATAAAAATGAGGCCTTCATTAGGCAATAGTCTAGGGGGCAATACAACCTCTATGAAGGCCTCAAACTAACTCTAAAAATGAAGGCCCTTTAGTCATTCATATAAAAATTTATTTTTAAGTTTTTTTTTTCTTTTAGAGACACGTGATTCATAATTTGGATTTCAGATTAACATCTAAATCTAATGTTGTAATTTCTATGCAAATAAGCAAAATTATAGTCAGTAAGCAAATAAATCCAATCTTATCTCTAAATCAAGAAAAAAAACCAATATCATAACTCACAAGACAGAAATTAAATTATTAAACATTAACAATTGATTTACTTTTTATTGAACAAGAATAACATATTTGATATTGAACAAGAATAGCATATTACCTCAAATTTCTAAGACTATCCACAGCGGTCACCCCACTGAAAACCATTCCCCACTGAAATTTCATGCCACGTCATCACCCCACTGAAATCCTTTAACACCCACAATGGTCACCCCACTGAAAACCCTTCCCCACTATTCCACGTCATCAACAATTAAAATTAAAAAAAAACATTACTCTAATTTAAAAATAATTCAATATTTTACAAAAAAAAGACACATTACATTAAAAAAACAATAACATATTAAAAATATTCTAGACGGCTTAGATGCTACGAACGACAATATCGGTTCGAACCCTTTCGATATGTTCGACCAGATCATGCCCCGCTTCCCTGTCTCGATTAATCTGAATTCTCCTAATTATAGGCCGAGGAATCTGAGAAGCGTTTTCTTGAGCCATGGTAGACAAAGCCGCGATAAAAAGATCAGTACCCTCGCTATCAGAAGATGAGAACACCGTAGAGGATGATGACATTTTTATAAAAAAATGTATAAAAATTAAGAGAGTTTTGAATGAAATTGAGTGTGTAAAATGGTTGAAATGAGTGATTTATATAAAGATTGATTTTATTATAATTTTTTTTTTAATTGTCCAACGGTTACAAAAAAAGGGGGCCCACCCATTTAAAATGGACCAATCAAATGACACAACACCCAACGGGGAGCGGGGGCCGTGGGGCTGGTTTCGGCGGGGGCCGCTGGCTAGGGGGCGGTGTTCCCGCTGGACCCCGCGGCGGGGGAGGGCACCGCTGGCCGGGCGGGGAACCCATTGTGGGTGGTCTAATGTGTCTAGCGGTTTGGCTTTTTCTCCTTTTCTTAGTTCACGCAGTCAATCACTAGGGTTCCTTTCATTTCATCTGATTCTTTCTTAAACTCAAAAAATGAGATGCAAAAGCTTACAACATTCTTAGACAAAGCCCCCACATGTAAATCTAATTATGTTAGTATCACGTGTATTCACATGTTAATTAAAAAATATATAATAAATAGAAACCAATAAAAAATAGATAGTATAATATTATTTTTTGATATAAAAAATGATTATTATTTCATATAATTTAATCCTTTAATTAATAAAAGAGTTATATTATTTCATTAAACGCTAATTTTTTCAAATTTTTTATTTAAGCATTTTGTTTTTAAAAAAAAAAAACTATTTATGACAATTTTATATTTTAATATTTACTTGGGTTTCTAAAAAAGTGTTTTTTAATATTAATAATTTTAATGTATTAATTTTTTTTAATTTAGGATTTATAAAAAGTATACTAAATATTTAATATTGTTATTTAATATGAGATGTATTATAAGGAAGAGACACAAAATTAAAGTTGAGATTTTCTAAAAGTATGTCATATGCCCCTAGAACCGTTGAATTATTAAAATATGTTGATAAATGTAGATGCAGATGTAGATTTTTTTTTTTTTCAATTCAAGGCCCCTTTTTTAGGTAACCTCAAGTCCCAATTTGATTTGACAAACTTGTGTGAGATAGTTAAAACCAATATAAAAGATATATTGTTGGGACATCAATGAAACTTCAATTTATTAAAATATTAAAATAGTTTATTTGTTATTTTCATTAAAATAATTTAGGTATTATAAAAACAGGTTTGTCTAAAAGGTTGAGGCAAATGGTCAAAGTCAAACTCCCACATATGTTGTTTCACGTTTATTCAGTGGTGCCATTTGACCATCTCCTTATATAGATCTCTTTCACTTGTAAACACATAAATATTTACTAGAGTCACATCATTATAGTCATAAATAGTATTATTCTTATTTATTAATTGACAAATATGCACTTTTGAATAGACTAATGTGATCCCATTTACTTGTAAACTCAAATAAATATCTACTAAAATCACATGATTATGTTCACACATAGTTAGACTAATGTGATCCCATTTACTTGATCCCATTTACCTGAATTATAAAATATTGATTAGTTAATTAGTTAGTTTAATAATTAGTTTATACTTAAATTATAAAATATTGATTATTTAATTAGATTTTTCTAATGAAACATAATGCACCCGCATACATGCATGCATGCATGCATGCATGCATACATATCTATATTATATAATAAAAGAATAACAAATTTGTCATATGTCACTCTCATATTCATTTGTAATAAATTTTTGACAGTTGTCATTCTTACATATCATTTCTCATTCAATTATATTTTATTAACTCTTCCTCCCATATTTAATGTTAATAACTTTAAATAATTAAATGTAAAAAATACAAATCTTTTTATTTTACTAACTTACTATAAGTTAATAATCATAATTAAGTTTCAGTTATATCTTATTTTAAAATCAAATTTATAATTTTTAAATTTTTATTATTTTTAATTCCTAATAATTTCAATAACGATTGATATAATATCCAACATATAAAATTTTCATAAAACTATTGGTTGCAATATGTTAAATTTATTCATTTCATGTAAAACCATTTTCATGTATTTGTTAACTACTGAAAAAGCTTTTAATAATTACGAAAATAATATCTTACTTTATTGTATCATAAAAGATGGTTGAACACAAAATATGTAGTTATTATACTTTTTATTTGTTGTTTACTACTTAAAGTATTTATTAATACCTAGCATAATCATTTTATATCAAAAAATTATTTTATAATCTCTAAATTATCAGTTTTAACTATTTAATATTTTATATTTATTCCGTATAATACACGAGGTAATAACCTAGTTATTTAATAAAATGTTTATACATCATTATTCATTAAGGTGCCATTCTATGTTTAATAAAACTTTACCCAAGCTAACATAACACATGCTAATGACTATGCGTCTAGGTCTTCTATTATAAGATCGGGTCATGTTATTTTTACAGTCACCTCACACGTTAGTCTTGCTGCAGAAAGAAGCCTCCTACAATTGAACTCCGATGGAGAGTAAGTTTCTAATTGTTTAATGATGAGTCATGGGAGCTTGAGCTCTCCCACATTTATTTCTTTCCTCTTTAAGCGCTAAATTATTTTGATATTCAGACTTTTTTTCTTAATTCTTATGAGTAGTTCATTTTTGGTGTAAAAGGTTAACTGCTCTTATTTCTAACATGATGTTGAGCTAGCCATCCTACTCCTAGTTGTTATATTTTCTATAAACTTTGAATCGATCTCTTTCATAGACAAGTGAAGGTTCTTTTGACACCATTTTCATTCCTTTCACGCTAATTCGTATCATCCGGCAACTTTGCGTTAGTTAAGTTGCTTAACAAGTTAGCCAGGTTATTTCATCCTACGTCATCAACAATCAACCAAAGTGATATTATATTTTTTAAAATAACAAATTAATTTAAATATGATATAACCATTGTTGTCTTTTAAATGTTTTATCAAACCGTATCGATTCACAAACAAATCATCATGGCTTCTTCTTTAAAGTTTCGTTTACGGTTTAAAAACAGGGTTTGTTTAGAAAAATGAAAAATTTTTGAATGGTGTGTGATACCTCCCGTTTTATTAAAAATTAAAAAAAAAAACATATACCAATATTAAATAATATAAAAAGGATATTATTGTGGTTAATGTATAGATTGCTTCTTTATGGGAAAGACATGTGTTACATTTTTATTTACGAACCATTAAAAATGTAGGCATGCAAAAAAATTGGTTCTGGAATCGGACTTGATCATATCAATTAATCCAAAGAAATCCAAAGAAATCACAATCAGAGTCAAAATTATCTTTACCTGATCGAAAACCAGAACCAAACCAGCTAAAAAACGGTCAAAAACCCAAACATAACCGGAACTGGTTCTGCCTCTACCCAGATCCTTACTTTGTTGAACAAAACTGGGACCTGTTTTGAATCTGTTCCGGTTCTAAAAAAACAGGTTTGTAGAACCTGAAAATGCTTATAGTCAAATGTCTACTATTACAATTTTAAACGGATATTAAATATTTTTTGTTGAATTCCTTGTCGTCGCTAGCCTTCAAAACTCACAATAGCGTCCACATTTATTTTCTTTTTCTTTGATAGCATGAGTTTAATCACATATTGTATTTATCACGACGCAAATATTTGAATTCAAGTTATGCATACATACATACACATGTATAAGTAAAATTTTATATATTTTTAATATTAGTACATTTTTTTCTCAATTTAATATATAGTTAATTGTATAATGATCCATGTGCTTTGAATATATTTCATATTTGATACTCAAATTTTAAAAATAACAATTTTTTATAATCGTGGAAATTGGAAACCCACTTACTTTGTAAACTTCAGGGAACCCCCTCAATACCTAACTAACCGAGAGAAACATGTAAAATGCGGCCTCAAGCAACCGGGTCAATGGTCTCCAAGGAAAATTGCTCGAAGTGGAGATTAAACTTGAAAAAAATTACAAATTAATCCAAAACATTTATGAGAATGTTACACATATGATCCTTGGGTCTGGTTAGATTGCATGTTTGATCTTTAACATTGAAAAATTGCAAACTTAGTCCAAACATTTGTGAGAAGTTTGCATAAATATTCCCTATGGTTTAATCAACTACAGATTTAGTTCTCAGATAAAATTACGATTATATTTTAAATTTTAGAACTTAGATATTTAAGATCAATTAATAAAAATAATTCACAAATCCAAATTAAATATTTAAACAATATTAAAATAATTTGTATTATTTCATGAAATTATTTAAAATAGTGTTATTCATATTAATTCAATAAAAAAAATACTAGCAAAAAATATTGAACGGTAAACATTAAGCAAACAAGATTTTTTAAACTTTTGAATTCGCAAATTATTCTTAATGCTTAATGCTTAAAGTTTGTAGACCAAATCTAGTTCACAAACTATTTTATTTCACAATCTCCGTTAATATGACTTGTTAGTAATGAATTGTTTTAATATTGTTTAAATAATTGGTTTGAATTGTAAAATATTTATCTTAATCGATTTTAATTAATGTGATATAACATTTAATATTGTTTAAATAATTAGTTTGGATTTATGTGTTATTTAAATTAATCAATCTTAAATAACTAGGTTCTAACATTTAAAATATAATCGTAATTTGATGTAGGGACAAAATATGCAATTGATCAAACTATAAGGATCATTTATGCAATCTTCTCACCAATGTTTGTACTAAGGTTTTAATTTTTCAATGCTAGGGACCAAAAATCTGTTCAAACCCCGAAACTATATATGTAACCTTCTAATAAATGTTTGAAGTAAATTTACAATTTTTAAAGTTTGTGGAACAAATGTACAATATGATATTCTCATTAACACATAGAGACCATTTATGCACTTTTATATATTTTATTTAGCTTTCTCATGATTTTTTTCGAAACAAACCACAATTCGTACCGAAGTTGAATTCACTTTAAAAAAACCAAAATTCAAATGTTCAGACACAAATAACCCAAAACCTGGTCTGATGAACACTTTGCATTTGTTTAATTTTACAAACTAATTGGTTGTGTGGGTATATCTTTTACCATTTGAATTTTTAAAAAGCAAACTTGAGCTTAATATATCTAAAAGCTGTTAAACACAAGTAAAAGAATGTAACAATTCAATCTTTCATATTTTCTAACTATTTGTTCTATTTCCATGATATATTAATCTCTCTTTTCTCAACATCTAACTCCAGTTTCAATTACTTTTGGTCATATATAAAAATTTATAATCATTTTATTTTATATTTTTAAATTAAGGCTTCCAACAAGTTTAGATGAAGCAGATAAGGAGAAAATCACTATGTGGTGTCTTTTTTTTGAAGTTGATATACCCATCTGGCCATATCAGATATAAATTGCAATTCACAGATACATCCAGAAGTTGTGTCACACAATGGTCACTTATCCATCATATGCCCTACTGCAATTATAAGGAAGAACTCATACGCGAAAGAAACATTTGCGTATAAAATTTGTTTCGCGTAAAATGTAATTTTGTCTTTATTGTAGGTCCATATCTAGGATCAAATGATCTGGCATCACACATATGTATGTGCAGAATCCATACAAATGTGCAAGCAAAGATAGAAATTAATAGAAATGAACAAAACAATAATAGAAATCCAATCTCTTGTAATAATCCTTAGAATGTAATTCGTACAAGCAGAGATAAAACAAACTTAATAATTGGAATTATGAACAGGTTTGAAACTGATTACATCGAAACTAGCCTATTTATAGACATTGCCATCGATACTATTTACTAAACTCTTTTAATTGGGCTTCATGATCTTTGAACACCTCGACAAAACTAGTGATCAAGTCTATAATCTTTTTATTCAAAATCCTAAAAGAAGCTAACTCAGTTTGATTTAATTCAAGCCGAGTCTTGTGTTGTGCTTCGACTTGAGCTTGAAGTAAACTCAGTTGATCTTGAAGTGGAATGATTAAAGATGTCTTCTTTGTCAGCTCATCAACAGTAACCTCCAAAACATTAACTCTTGACTTCAACTGAACATTCTCCGCCTGCAATTCTTTAACTTGTGATTGAAGAGCTAGTATCTGTGCAGATTGTGTTGCAAAGTTATCAGTAAGAACACCAATATCAGGAGAAGCAAACGATGGTGTAGACTGTGTGACCAGTGGAGTAACCGGCGGTGAAGTATGTACAGGAACAGATGAAGTGAAAGGTGAAGCCAAAGAAGGAGAAGATGCAGTATGTACTGGTGATTCAAAATTAAAATCAGGATCAGATGGCACATAAACTGAGTCATTGTCATCTGATTTCTTCTTCGTCGTCTTCTTCTTCTTCTTCTTCTTCTTCTTCTTTGTAGCATTCTCTTCTTGTTGAGCTTCATAAATAATATCTAAATATTGTCTTTTTCTAACAATCTTACTGTGAGCTACATGTGCATTATCATCATCATCATCTAACTCCGAACTAGAAGTATCAACCAAATCTCCTTCAACTGCCAGAGTTACATCATCTTCATTTTCCTTATTAACTACCTCAACAACGTGAGGTACAGAAGATGTAGCGACAACTGTAAACTGTGGTACAAAAGAAGCAGTTTCAATTTCAGCTCCAGCATGTAGCTCTGGTTGTTCATCAGAATGTGTCTCTTGGTCTGCAACAGGTGACTGAACATGAAACCAGGCTTCATTTTCAGGTTCTAAGTACTCTGCATCAAGAACATGACCAAATAATGGAGTATCTGCAGTGTTAGCTCCTCTCTTTGGACGGCAATCAGCAAAAATTCTCTTATTCATCACTGTGATCTTAATAACAGGACCAGCCTTATTAATATGAGAAAACAAATGATCAAAGATCATAGTCAAGAACCTTGGATATTGTAGGAAACTTTCTTTCTCTGTGGCGGTGATTTGTTTCACCATCGAATCAAAAATCAACTGACTGATGTTGAATGGTTTCTTCAACACCAGTGCAACGATGAGGCACTGAAATGGCCTAGAAAGTGTGTCCACTCCAGACTTCCTGTTGGACAGGCACATAATAACAACGTGAAACAAGTATCGCCATTGTCCAAACAGGTGCTTCTTGGCTAGTTGAGAAGCTGTAGCATCTCCGTTGTATCCCATCCTATTGAACACCCCACAAATCAAATCATTTGGTAGTGTCAAGGGATCATCATCTGAATCATTGAATTGGAGAGCAGCCCTTAAATCTTCAACAGAAAACTGAATCACCTCATCATTGATCTTTGACTTTAGGACTGGTGGCTCAGTAGCACAGTCATAATCAGCATTATCCCAAAATGAGGTAATGTGATTCATGACGATCACAGGATTTGCAGAAATAGCATGTGCAATCCTAGACCTCTTCAGAAATGATATAATTTCTACAAACTTAAAAGCTTCTTTAATCTCCTCATCCACCAAGGCAATGACATTATGTTTGTCATTGTATAGTCTTTGACCTAAAATCAATTACACAAAACAAAAACATTAAAACTTGAAAAATTTTCAAAATTTTTCGAAGTATAAAAGTCATCGATACTATTAGTATCGATGATATAGTATTATCGATAGTAATGTATCGATACACTGAGTATCGATATTATGACTTAGAAAAATTTCAATTTTATGTATATCGATACTATTAATATCGATAGTAAGTGTAGAACTTAACACTTAAATTTTTTTTGAAATAAGCCATCGATATTATTAATATCGATGATATTGTTTTCATCGATACTAATAGTATCGATGTAAGAACAATTTCAAAATTCAAACTTTCAAAATTTTACAAAACATGAAATTAGACTGTAAAAACACTCATATCATTAACAGACATCATCGATGAATAAGTTTAACCAAAAAACCCTTTGATTATCCATATTATTTATTCAAATTTGAACGTCTAATAGACATTAAGTTCGAACAATCAACACAGATGATTTCACAGTTAAAAATTGAAGTTTTACCAGTGATAATGATCTATGTATGATGTAGAATCACTGATAAAACAATGAAGATCGATGATAATCAAATCAGTAATATCGAAGAAACTACACACTAAAAAACACACAGTAATATCGATACTATTGTATCGATACTGATAATATCGACAAGTATATACTCAAAATTCAATCATCGATACTAATAGACTCTGTTTTGTCATCGATACTAATTTGTTGATATTTTCAATATCGATGAAAATCAAAAATTAAAAAATAACTTATCTTAGCATTTTCAGAAAAAAAAAAAAAAAAACCCATGATATACAATTATAAACAATATATACTTAGAACAACTATTCTTTATCATGAGGGTATCCATTAATAGGATCCTTGATGGCAAGGGTATATCCTTAGTGATGAGTGTATCCTTTAATGCGACCTTTTGTATAAAACTACGAAGTACCTGAAAAAGATTTCTCGTAACGTTGCAGCTGCCCAATGAAACCAGAGTTGGGAGCAGCCACGCTTCGTTTACTTTTAACGAGGTTCAGGGCTTCAGACGAGCCCATGCGGTGTTTCTTCATCAAATAGGCCACAACAATCGTCACACTAGATCACAATGATATGTGTTAAACATAGCTTTAGACCTTTAGTTCAGATGATTGTAAAATCTATAATCAAGGATTTAAAGTTTGACTAAAATGAAACCAAATAAACAATATGGATAATGAAGCAAAGGAAGTCAATATATCAAATATTGTTATATGACGTCTACAGGATAAGGTAATACATAAATGGTATTCGTGTATTCTCTTTTGATCAGCCTACTTCTAATGTTAAAATAGCAATTCATGATGAATAAACATGAATTTGACCACCAGATTGAATTTTGACTTAACAAAGTGTCAAACAACTGCATAATTCACACAAAAGTATATTTAATTTTAAATAAAAATACTAACACAACTGTACTGTATCTGACCAGTACTAGTATACTTAACTTTGAGAAAGAATTAATATTGGACAGCAATTGTTAAGTGATTATGACTAATGAGTAAAAAAAATAAGTTAGGACTAAAAACTTAGCAAAAATAATATGTTATTAGGTGTTTAATACAAGTTTGATATAAAAAATTATCAAGAAGACAACTAATCGAGGCTTTTTTGTCCTTCAATATATGTGACGACTCTAGAATATTAATCAACATTTGGACAAAAGAAAATCTTGAATCTTGATTAAGCACAATCAAGTGGACCAGGATTGGACGGGTAAGAGCCAAGACTGAAAAAATAAAAAATAAAAACAAAACTACGGATGGGGGTCTAACACGGCCATGTTCCCTCTCAACACGTTGGTGTTGCGCCTACAAGTCAAATATGGACAAAAATTGACCCATTTCAGTTTTGGCACGGATCTTATTGGTAAAACCCAACCCAATTCGTCTCTAAATACCAGTAAAATCTAGAAGAAGCCCTCGTTTGATCCCTATGTCCTCTCTCTCTGATTTATGTGACTACAATTACTGGATTAAACGGTTAAGTTTGTGGGTAGTTTTGTAATCTCATTTTTAAATACACACATATACACCTATTATTATTTTGTTGCAGGTTATGGTACGATCGGTCACGCCTCATGAGGGGAGTGACAATACATGACATGTAATTATTATGATGAAGGGCCCCAATGCCAATTCGAGAATATATTTCAAAAAAACTAAATCACCTTCTGGATCTTCCCACAAAGCAATGTACCAACACGCCACCCGTTCTTTTAGCTTCATTAATGAACCCAAAGCAGTCGTTAAAGAACTTTGCAATATTTACGTCTTCTTTGTCGGGTACTAATCCAAAAAAAAAAAAAGTTGAATGGTTAGAAATATAAAAAATTAATTGAAGCATATTAGAGTATTAAAAGGTACAATATCATTGATTAATAAAAGAACTGTCTTACATTCTTACCATCAACAACTTTGTAAGTGAAATCATTTGGGTATGCAGGAGGAAGTGAAGAGGCAACAGTTAAAATATGGGTGATGTTTAAACTTTTCAAAAGTGTCTTGTTATTGGCAGCTCCAACAGAACCCAAATAAAGACCCTGAAATATTAGATGAAAAATTAAAGTTAGAGATTGATTGAACACTAAATATTATGAAGTTTATAAGTCTTAACAGATCATTTTTTTCATTGTTAGTTTACCTCTTCTATTTGAGATGGAACATTATCATCTTTAACATCCTTTGTTGCATGAACTGCTCTCAAAAGTGCAGCCATGCGCTCCTTGGACAGATCATCAAAATGATCCATTGCAACAAAATTGACGCAATTTCTTTCTAGCTTACAGTTGGTCAGTTTCTAAAAGTAATAAGTGTTTTGAAATGTAAGTTTTTATTTATGGTAGCTTCATGAACCCAATGAAATCAATCTGTAGAAGTAAAAATAGACAGCTTATGCCACATGAATTAGAGACAAAGAAACATAAATTAAGAACAGTTAAACAAAAATTTGCAATCTTTTGAAGGTATAAGCATTTATATAACATTTTTTTGTATATGGTTTTCATTTCTTGCGTAGCAAACACATACGGAAAATAAAAATGTTCCCTAAAAAGGCTAACTAATAGATTTCAGATTTGCTGGAAACTGAGACAGGTTTGATGCATGTTTTTCTACTAGAGAAGTGTTATCATATTTGATTTAAAATTAAAACACTTTCTTTGACTAAAGATTATATTATTCGCTTTTTGTCTAAGTTGATTTGTTCTTGGTAACTATGAGAACCTGTTACCATATATTCATGAGACCTATCAATACTCTAGTAACCAATAGAATCACATAAAATGCAGCCTACGCTAGACAAGTGTCCTTCAAGGAGTTAAAAGGCAAAAAAACAAGTGCAACCATTGGTTTATTTTGGAACCAAAATTTCAATAAACTCATGACGGAAACTGTTATCGTTTATGTCATCTGTTGTCTATATGCATTTCTTTTATAATGTAAAGGGCGTTATGAACGTCGATTGATAATAGCATCAAAGCAAGTTTGGCAGGACTATATCTGTAAGCAAAAAAGAGGCAAAGTAAAAAGAAAGAAAGAAAGATGGAAACCACTTTCTTTGGTAATGAAACCAAAACTTTGATCATTTTGAAGCAAAATAATTCACATGACTCATAAACTTAAAAAGTACCAAAATCAAGTTTACAACACTGATTACAAAATCTGTAAACCTATTTGATTTTCCAGCAGCTAGCCTACTCTATATGAATACACAAACCAGACACCAGAATCAAAAGTACAAATCATCCTAATTTCTTAAGTAGTCAATGTTGATATGATCTTTCATGGGAGATTGCATAGATTGAGAAGGTGTTACACCTAAATTATCAGACCTAGTTGGAACACTCAAATCCCTATAATTTTCATTGAATTCATCAGGTTATTACTACCCCCTGTATTATTATCTCAATCTACCAAGAACCCTAATCAATTTCTTCTCAAATTCAACCAAAATATCACTCAGAACCCTTCCCGAAACAGTAAATTGAGTCACAATCGACAAGTCGACAACCATTTCCTATCAATTCGATAAGTACGCAAACAGGTATACAAAGATTGAAAACACAAGAAGAACAGATGAATCAGTGCCATTATAACTTGTGAGTGAACAAAAACAATGGTACGCATGAAATTGGAACCCTAGATTTTGTAAAATTGAACAAAGAAAGGAACAATTTATCACTTACACGACATGTTGATATGGATTTGGGGCTTTGTTTGCGTTTGAACAAATTTTCTAATGCTGTTTTCATTTTCACCAGGATAATAAATAGTTGATAAAAAAATTAAATACCTAATGATAAAAATTTAATATTTAAAAATTTATAAAAAGCTATCTTAAGTTAAAATACGAATGATATTGCGTATAAATATTTTTTTAAATAATAATATAATCTTCAACTTATGTTTTAAAAAAAATGTTTTTTTTTCATATTTTCTTTTAAAAAGATGTTATGAAGCGACAAATTTTATATAAAAAATGTGTTGTTTAAAAAAAATCTTATTTATTTTTTTCTTTAAAATATTTGGTTATGTTATCCGAAAAGGTTAATTTTACTTGAAAAATATTAGTACATATTTTACATTTTGGGCATGTAAATTTTAGCTATGTGTAATTTATATAAAATGTAAACTCTCATGCTTTACTTACAAATTTTTCCTCAAAATTTAATTTTTAATCTAACCTATGTGCACTTAAACAAATAAATTTTAAAAATTTTTGTATAATTTTATAAATGTGTCTTTGTTTGATAAGAGTTCTCCTGGTTTTAAATAAATTTATGAATATGAAAATATCCTAACTCTTTCATGGTATATATGTAAATATTTACTTTTGTTTGTAGATTCATGGCAAAACACAAGCACGAAGTCAAAGGTATGGTTGTCATAACAAGTCAGACACGACTTGTTAAGACACGAAACACGAACTGCTTAGACACGAACACGACACGAATTCTTATCGTTTCTGTTTTTTCAAACACGAACACAACCCGTTAAAAACACATAAACACGAAATGACCCGTTAAGGAACCTGTTAAAACCCGTTAAAAATCTGTTAAGTAACCCTTTAAAGAACTAGGATTGAGAAATTTTTTGAAACTAATCGGTTACCCACATATTTTATTATGTTATTTATTTTAAATTTTAAATTTTAAACATGTCTTAACGGGTCTTAACAGGTTTTAACGGATCTTAACATGTATTAACGAATCTTAACATGTCTTAACAGGTCTTAGCGGGTTTTACCTGTTTAGACACGAAAAATAAACCGATCTTAACATGTCGACCTGTTTTGGACACGAAACATGTTAAGCGTAAACACGAAACATGTTAAAGTCGTGTCGTGTTAACGTGTTCGTGTCTGAAATTACCAACCCTAGTCAAAGCCTCAAAGGTAATAAAAGATCAAAACTTTGAGATGGATATGTGAGTACGCAAGATTACCTCAAATAAGGAATAATAATGAGATTCTAGGTAGCTCATATATTAGTATTGTCGCTAGTAGTTGAGGTTCTAAGGTAATCTTTTTAGAGTTTAGAACAAGGTGATTAGTAAGGGTCCAAACATTTTTATTCTTGAAGATATATTAATAAACTATCTCGAACTAGAACATCTTTCATCAACATACAAGTATATTAATTGAAGATATGTAGTCCACACAATGAAGGCTTAGTGGTAAATGGGTAGGAATATATAATAGATGTTTAGGGTTCAAAGCTCGACGACATCCAATTTTCTGGGTCACGCGATTTACCTTTCTCATCATGGAACCGGTCGGTGAGGAACGCCTAATGTTGGCGTTCACCAATTTCTTTTTTTTAACTAAACATGCAAATGTGGGTAACTAGTAATGTTACCCGCGCGATGCGGCGGGACAGTACGGTTAAAACCCGAGCGTTACGAATTGATGATAACACTTAAAGAAACATATAAAACTGTGGTACATCGTAACAGCGGACAAAAACATATATAAAAAAAACATAATTGTGGCATAACAATTTAAAAGGGTAATTCAATATGAGATAAATAGAAAATATTACAAGAGAAAAAAAAATGAGGCACATACGATTCGAACCGACATTACCACAAATCTTAATATCATGCTCTAACCATCGCGTGAAAAAGAGAGGAAAAAAATTGCCTTTAGGTTTTAAACATGGCATCTTGCCTAAAATTCCTATCCTTTACTATCAAGTTAGAAAGGCAACTTTGTTGTTATCACGCATGATAAATTATGATAATAAGAACCTGTCTGCAAGCTTTCGAACGACATCTTTAAATGAGATCACAATAGAAATTAACCCTGCATGTTGTGTCGGGTGAGATAGAGGAACTGTTTGAAAAATTAAGTCGGGTGATACAACACGTATACGGCCTTCGTTACGTGTGTCACGTCAATGATATAACGTGGTTAGATAGATAAATAAAACATATGATGCTTATTTGACATTACTCGTTCTTCGGAAAAAAAATTATGTCAAAATGTAGACTAACTCAAATATACGTACGCCGACACTCATAAACAAATAAGGACGCTGCAATGTTACGAAATACGAATTCGATTTTTTTACCCGTACGTAAACACTACACTTGTTTCGAATTAACTGATACGTGTATTAACTTGAAACACACATAAAATTAACCTTTGTAAACTACTATATTTAAAATTACCCTTTTTTAATGAAAACTTACGCTTAAACGTCGAGCAAGCTGAATTTATATCGACACACATACGAATAAGCATGTTGCAAAATAACCCACGAATTTTTTTTGGAAAAATTATATTATAGTATAGTATAGGAATCGAGAGGTTAAATTAATATTTGACAAAGTAGATGGGCTAGTTTTGTTAGGCAAAGTTACCTACGTGTTGCGTTACGTCAGGACGATATAACTAAAATCGCGCGTTATTAAAAAAAGAACATATGAAGATTGAAATACCTGTATGAATTTTAAAAAAGGTAATTTAATATAAAAAATTAAAAGAAATACCAAAAATAAAAAAAAAGGAGAAGAAAAAAGTCAAAAACCCATAAATGATTGCTGTGAATAGGAGCTGAACCAGGTCAATGTATAATTAAAAACACACGCTTCCCATTGAGTTACACTGTGTTAGTTTTTTTTTTTTGAACGGCGAAGGTCTCAATCATGTGAACTCACTGTTTTCAGGTCTAGTTACATGGACCTCCCATGAGCCACCACAACCAGCCCAGAAGGAAAACCCACTGACCCTCTTAGACCTCTATTTTGCTGCGGGAATAATTTGAACACAATACATCCCATTTGGAAAAATATTGGGGTACCATTGAGGCTGTGTTAGTTATTAATTTTCGAAATCAGTTTATTTTAAACACGTCAAGTGATTTAAAAATAAAAGTAAAACATATGTTGACGCCTATAGGAATCGAACTTGGGTGACGCACAAACCAAAAAGAATTCCTACCGTCTGCGCTAGCCCGTGTCTGTTAACCATAAACGAAAGCAACATATTTAACCAACTTGTGTTTTGTGCAAAACAAAAATAAAAAAGGAGAAAGCAACGAATCGCAGAGGAACACGTACGATGGGCCACCGACCTTTCTAATTAAGTATATAGGAATGGCCTAATGGGTTGTGGAAGTGGGTTTGTATTGTAAGCAACTAGCGTTGGGTTCATGTGTCAGGGTCGGACCGGTCGGTGACCAATATCACTTTATCTGTTAGAGAGGACGGAGTGGAGCTCGGGAGCACATCGGGGAGGCTTTCACCGAACCGGGGAAGAATGGGAACACCGGTCCCCCGGATTTGGGGTGGGATAAACCAGGGACTACTCACCGATTGAAGCCGAGCGTGGGGAGAGGGGAAAAAATAGTCGTTGTGTGAGTTTGTGGCCGTTGGAGGGTTTAAAAAAAATTAAACTCTATAAAATCTCACCATTTTTTACATCACAACTCACACTCTTTATCATTTTCTTCTTTCATTCTACAATCAAATTTTATAAAGTTTAAACCAATGGATCCGTTTACGTTTGAGCTTCCCCCATTTGAAAGTAAATCGTCAAGTTCTGAAGAAGACGAGATCAATATCACACAACGAAACTTTCAGTTATTGTCAACCATTGTGGCCACGGGTTTTTAATGAATCTATTTAATTTTTATTAAAATAAATCATTAAAAAAATGTGGGGAAAAGTAGGAAAAAGTGTGACGACACCGTGCAAAATGGGAAAAAGTGAGGAAAACTGATATGGCGCTGATGTGACAATAGGGAAAAATGGGGAAGTTTGAGACCACTACTTGTGAGTTGTGGCCTTAAGATATTGGGCTCATATCTAGACAATGAAAATCTTAGTTTGAGGGTAGTTTAAAATAAAAATATGGTAGATTTATCATTTTTTTAAAACATAATTGCAAGTAATTTGTAATTTAAAAGTAGAGAAGGATAAATTTGGCATCCAAAGAAAAAGAAAAATAAATATATAATACTCATAAACAATTAAAAAAACTTCGGCAAAAGTCAAAGTTTAAAACAACTAAGGAAAACAATTATCTATAAGAAGTTGTTTGAACAAAACATTTGACATTCGTTATTCATCAGAATTTTTCTAATAATAAACATGTTAGATTCATTACTTACATTCATTCATTTATTCGTAAATTGTTGTTCCCATGCAACAGTCATGAATTCTTGACGATATCAAGCTGGAACAACCTGTACTTCTTTAGAATACCCTGATTCAAGGCTCATCTCTCCTACATAATGATTATGACCCAAAATCCGAAAATAGAATGAATAGTGAATCATTTGTATTAGATTATTGGGTAGGTACAACCAATCAATTGTAATTAGAAAGCGATCAAAATAGAAAAATTTTCATCATAGTAAAAGTAAAAGCAGGATATTTCCTTCTAGGTTTGGCGGGGGGGTAAAGATCAAATTGTTTTCTTACAAAAACATTTAAAAAAATTTTATTCATGTTTGCAAAAAACACTCGAAAGTGAGAGCAAGGGATCACCCAACGAAGGGACGAGCTCAAAGGATGAGATTGAGAGCATACCATGTTTGTGCCAAATCCTGTGTTTTAAGAGTTGTCATACAGTTAAACACAAACTTATACAAGAATAAGACGTCGTAAATACTACAAATATTGGTCATAACTATACCAACACAAATGTCGATAAACCATACCCAACACGAATGTTGGTAAACCATACTCAACAATGAATGTTGGTAGTAATTTTGTTACAATTGGACAAGACCAGTCGAACTAGGAATTGTTTGGTTAACTAGCCCAAACTTGCACAATCTAGCCGACTCACATGAACAAGTTGATCAAGGCAATCCGAAGGTCAGATAGAGATCAACGAAGGCGATCCACAGGTCGGATATAGATCAATGAAGGCGATGCACAGGTCGGACAGAGATCAATTAAGGTGATCAGACCGGAATCACTGGGACGCAAGAACATGAATGTGATGGAAGTGGATCATAAGAACATGAATGATTAAAAGTAGAATTGAAAACTAAATTATTGATGGTTGTGAGATTCAAACTCAAGACCTGAAACCAACCATACTTCGACCAATTAAGCTATGAGCTTGTATTTGTTAGATTTGTAAGTTGTAACCAAAACACATAAATATAGTTTAATTAATACACTCTTTTTTGTTTATTGATCATTTATATATTATCATAAAATCTTCATATATTAAAAATTATGTATAATACACACTAATTATATATGAGGTCATCCGATTCTATTCTTACATATGATGCTCGTAACTTTAGAATCCGGTTGGGTCTTTGCTCAAAAGTGAGTTGCTGGAGTTGAAAATTGGTGGGCCTTATTGCATTGCATTTTTTCTCATGGTTTATTGCCAAGTTTGTAACCTTTTGTGTCAGAGACAGACCTTAAGGAAGGCTCGGGGGCCCCGGCCTCCCCTGTTTTTCCGATCAGAAAAATCGATTTAGTTGTATTTCGTCGGAAAATCTTTCGGTCTCAGTCGTATTCTTCCTAAAAATCCTTCAGCCCCCCTCCGTTTTCTTCCTAGAAATCTTTTGGCCCCCTCCGACCTTTCTTTCAAGCTCCGTCACTGCTTTGTGTGACACGTATCCATATAATCTTTCACCACAAAAAGAAACAAGCATCATCAACGAATGAACAATTATCTCCGCATTATAAATATTGTGTGATTATAAATATTGTCCTAACACTTTCTTCTTTTGAATGTAAAAGTTTCATGGCATGTATTATTCATTGAATAAAAAGTTAAATATTGTGAATGTAATCTTGAATTTGTCATCTGGGTTAATATAATGTTGGCATATTTGATAGAACTGGTAGTCTCGAAATATAAATAGGGGTTTTTGCACGTGTTACAATCTAACTTTGAACAAAATCCTTTAATGAGTTTCTATTTTAATTAAAACAATAGCTTAGGAGTAGGGTGTTCAAAAGATTTTGAAATTGAATACAAACCCAAACAACACGATGTTCCACATTTAAAATACCCAAATTTCAGAATATCCGAAAATTCATATATCAACAAATTCAGACTCAAATGGTTTTTTTAACCGAAATATTTAACTTTTTTTTATTTAACTTCCGATACAACCAATTCTAACTAAAAGTATAGTATGCGGAGTATGCATTGTTATTAAACGAATAATACATATCATGAAATGTGTACATTCAAAAGAAGAAAGTGTTAGGTCAATATCTATAATCGCAGTTTCTAACATAATGCAGATAACTATTCATCAGATAATTGTTCATTCGTTGATGATGCTCGCTTTTCTTGTGGTGAAAGATTATATGAATACGTATCACACAAAAGGTTACAAACTCGCAATAAACCATGAGAAAGAGATACACACAGTTTAAAAAAAGGTTACACATGCCATCATGTACTATTATTAAGTTATACATTGATTAATTTTGGGTCCAAATCAATTCCAGGTGGTATGTAAATCATAACATAAAAGCTAGCTAGCTTCAAATGCCAGTAAAGTTGAAACTTGCACAAGAAGTTCCTTTACTCAACAGGGAAGAACTGAACCCCAAAGTAGAATTCACCAAGTCAAACAGCAGGAAGTTGTCCTCCATCTGGAACGAGCCGATCACGATCGCATGTTCAGTCGTCGCACCACCGTCAACGAACGCCATGTTGGAAGTATTTTGTAATTCCAAGGCTTCTCTAGGGGTTGTTTTGTAATATTTCCTTTTCTGTTAATCTTGTTTAGTTTGTTGGTTAGTTTGTTAATCGCATATAAAAGAATAAGTTGTAACTGAGATTAAATAATTCCATTTTCTCAATTACCAAAAGTATTCTCTAGATTTCTCTATGTTCTTGATACCTGTTTCAATTGGTATCAGAGCTTCGTTAGGGTTTGAGAGTAACAGAGAAGATTCCGAAGGACTGGAAGAGCTGCTCGTGATTTTTGGCAAACGCACTTGCGAAGGACAGCAATGGCGGAGGCGAATGTGGTACTCGGCAACAATCAGAATAGGGATACTTTCCCAACTATCCCGTTTCAATGTCCGGTGTTGACAGCAACTAATTACACGATCTGGGCTGTAAAATTGAAGGCTATCTTCAATGTTCATGGCCTTTGGGATGCAATTGAACCACCGGCTGGCCAAGCGGTGTCTGCGAAGAAAAATAATGCAGCAATTGCGTACCTGTTTCAAGCTATGCCAGAAGACTTAATCCTGCAAGTAGCGAATCTCGCCACTGCAAGAGAGATCTGGGCATCGATAAAAACTCGGTACGTTGGAGCTGATCGTGTAAAGAAGGCAAGACTGGCGACGTTGCTGAATGAATTTGAGTCATTGAAGATGAAAGATAGTGAAAGCATTGATGAATTCGCAGGAAAGATCAGTGTAATCGCTTCAAGGTCAAGTGATTTGGGAGATCCTATCGAGGAAAGGAAGCTAGTTTGAAAGTTGCTCGATTCGGTACCTGATCGATTTATTCAAATAGTAGCTTCTATAGAACAATTCCTCGATCTTGATACACTGCTGTTTCAAGAAGCTATTGGTCGATTAAAGGCGTTCGAGGAGCGAACAAACTTGAAAAAGAAGCAAGTAATTACAAAAGAGGATGATCAATTATTAATGACCTATTCTCAGTGGCAAAAGAAGTTCAAAAATAATGATGCAAAGGCCAAGAAGTCTGGGAAAAATAGTGAGCAGGGAAGTCACAACGCTAGGTCAACTTCGAAGGGCAGAAGTATGGACCGAGATCAGCAGAAGAGGCACTTTGAAAGACAGAAAAGAGACAAGTCAAAGGTGAAGTGTTTCAAATGTGACAAGCTTGGCCATTATGCAAGTGAATGCCCCGATGGACCGAAACCACAAGAAAATGAAGCAAACTTGATGCAGAATGATGAAGAAGGACCTGCTCTGCTGATGCTTCAAACTGGAGTCAAAAGAGAGTTTGTTTTTCTAAATGAGCAGAAAGTTAATCCCACAAGGTATGCAAGTGAAACTTGTGATGAACTCATATGGTATCTTGACAATGGTGCTTCCAACCATATGTTAGGAAATGCATCAATTTTCTCTAAAATTTATACAAGTGTGGGGGGAACAATAAGATTTGGGGATGGGTCGAAAGTAGACATAGAGGGAAGGGGCACAGTAATCCTAGAAGGGAAGGATAATGAACAGAGGCTCCTGAATGATGTTTACTTTATTCCCCTATTAAAGAATAACATTCTAAGTCTTGGTCAAGCGACTGAGACAGGATGTGAAGTAAGAATGAAAAATGAGTTTCTCTGGCTTTATGAGGGAAATGGAAATTTGTTGATGAAAGTTCAAAGGTCAGCAAATAGATTGTACAAAGTACAATTGAAACACTGTGCACCCATGTGTTTTCTGTCAAGTGTGAAAGACACTGCGTGGCTGTGGCATGGTAACCTAGGCCATGTAAACTTTGAAACGCTCAGATTAATGACTAGTAAAGGTATGGTGAAAGGTGTACCAGATATAAGTCATATCAATCAAGTCTGTGAGGCGTGTCTAGCTGGCAAACATACAAGGAAGGCGTTTCCTGTTCAAACAAGCTATAGATCAGACTTGCCACTAAAAATGATCTCAATGGATTTATGTGGGCCCATATTTCCGTCCACTAGGGCAGGTAATAAATATTTTTTGTTGTTGGTGGATGACTGTACTAGATACATGTGGTGTTATATGCTGAAAAGTAAAGACCAAGCATTGGAGCATTTCAAAATTTTCAAGGTAAGTGTTGAAAATAAGTATGGCTTCAAAATAAAAGTCTTGCGGTCTGACAGAGGAGGAGAGTTTACTTCTCTGGATTTTGATCAGTTTTGCAAGAAGGAAGGAGTTGAAAGGATGTTAACAGCTCCATATTCACCTCAGCAGAATGGAATGGTGGAAAGAAGGAATAGATCCATATTAAACATGACAAGGAGTATGTTGAAGGCTATGAATGTGCCACAGGATCTGTGGGCTGAAGGGGTAAGACATGCAGTCTACATTCTGAACAGGTTATACACAAAAGCGGTAAACTCAACTCCATATCAAGCCTTAAAGGGTGTGCAGCCGAACCTAAGTCATGTGAAAGTGTTTGGGTGTGTAGGGCATGTAAGGTTGACTCAACCAGGATTAAGAAAGCTTGATGTTAGAAGTGTGCCTATGGTTCATTTGGGTGTAGAACCTGGAACAAAGGCGTATAGAATGTTCGATGTGATAAGAAGGAAACTGGTTATAAGCAGAGATGTTTGTTTTGAAGAAAACAAGGTCTGGGACTGGTCAGCCTACACAGATGAAGGGTATGGGGTTAATTCTGAAGTGGTAGAGTTTACTGTGCAAAATGATTTTATTCATTTGACTTCTGATAATGAAGTTAATGATCAAGAATTAAGAGATGAATCAGCTTTAATACCAGGAAATCAGAGTCAATTACAAAATGTAGGTGAAAGTTCTGAGCGAAGGAGATCCAGAAGAATTCACAATATTCCATCAAAGCTGAATGATTATGTTTTGGATGGAAGTGTGAGTTATGGAATGAATAGACAGGAGGAAGCTCATAATGTGGAATTGTTGTTAACACAAGAAGAAGAACCTGGAACTTATGAAGAAGCTGTAAAGGAGAAGGAATGGAGATTGGCCATGGATGAAGAAATTAAAGCCATAGAGAAAAATAAGACCTGGGTTTTGACAGAAAGGCCAAATAATTGTAATCCGATAGGATTAAAGTGGGTTTATAAGATTAAGAAAGATGCAGCTGGAAGAATTGTGAAGTATAAGGCCAGGTTGGTTGCGAAAGGTTATGTGCAACAGTTGGGAATTGACTTTGATGAGGTGTTTGCGCCTGTAGCTCGAATTGAAACTATACGATTGATTTTGGTCTTGGCGGCTCAAATGGGTTGGAAGGTTTATCACATGGATGTAAAAGCTGCATTCCTTCATGGGGAGTTGAAAGAATGTGTATTTGTGAAGCAACCAGAAGGTTACCAGAAGAAAGGAGAAGAGTATAAAGTGTATAAGCTGTCTAAGGCTCTGTATGGGTTAAGACAAGCACCTAGGGCTTGGAATTTAAAGCTGGATGGGGTGTTAAAGGAGTTGAAATTTGTTAGATGTCAACATGAAAAGGCAGTATATGTATAAACAAGTGATGGGTCTGTTTTGATAGTTTGTGTGTATGTTGATGATTTGTTGGTTGCAGGCTCAAGTGAATCAGAAATTGAACGTTTCAAGCTGAGTATGAGTTCTAAGTTTGAAATGACTGATTTGGGTTTATTGTGTTACTATCTAGGGATAGAAGTAATACAAAAGGAGGACGGTATTTTTGTGAAGCAATCTGCATATGTTGATAAGGTTGTGAAGCTAGCTGGACTTGGAGATTGTAATAGTGTGAAAGTTCCTATGGAACCTGGTCTGAAATTGTCTAAGGAAGATGGTGGACAAAGTGTGGATCCATCTTTATATAGAAAATTGGTTGGTTCATTGAGATATTTGACACAGACCAGACCGGATATTACATTTGCAGTGAGTTATACCAGTCGTTTTATGCAGCAGCCTCAAGAACAACATCTGAAAGCTGTTAAACATTTGATCCGATATGTTAGTGGAACACAACATTTTGGAATCAAGTATAGCAGAGTTAATGAAGGTGGGCTGATTGGTTTCAGTGATAGTAATCATATGACAAGTTGTGATGATGGAAGGAGCACTTCTGGTTGTGTGTTTTACTATAATGGAGGTTTGGTGTCATGGAGTTCACAAAAGCAACAGACTGTTGCTTTATCATCTTGTGAGGCTGAATTTATGGCTGCAACTGCAGCAGCTTGTCAAGGAATATGGTTGCATGGTCTGCTTGAAGAAATAACTGGAAGAAGTCAGGATGTTCCTATGTTATATGTTGATAATAAGCGGCTTTGGCTCTTATGAAGAACCCGGTATTTCATGGTCGAAGTAAACATATTAACACGAGGTATCATTTTATAAGAGAGTGCATTGAACAAGAAAAGATCAAAGTAGATTTTGTGTGTGGTGATTTGCAGAAGGCTGACATCTTGACTAAGTCTTTGGCGAAAGTAAAGTTTGTTGAGATGAGAAGTTTAATTGGTTTGGAAAATCTGAAGGAAATATCTTGGAATTAGAGGGGAGTATTGTTGGAAGTATTTTGTAATTCCAAGACTTCTCTAGGGGTTGTTTTGTAATATTTCCTTTTCTGTTAATCTTGTTTAGTTTGTTGGTTAGTTTGTTAATCGCATATAAAAGAATAAGTTGTAACTGAGATTAAATAATTCCATTTTCTCAATTACCAAAAGTATTCTCTAGATTTCTCTATGTTCTTGATACCTGTTTCACGCCAGACATGCCACATCTTTGGTCACTTGCTTCATAGAGTTGGCTGTTGAAATTGTCCACTTTTTCCCATCCTGGAGTACAAAATTAATATTCGGAACTTTTAATCCCGTACCTGTAAAACCATATTAGCCGGTTATAATAATACTAGCGGGGTGTCTGCGACTCTGCGTGTTACGTTAGGAAACAAAACACTTAAGTTGGTGATTTTAGCTCATAAAAAACTCAAGCTAACTTATGGTTTGTTAAGCCAGTTCTTTTAATTTAATTATAACATTTTTATTAAAAATGAGTATTACGTCAAAAATCCTATTATAAAAGGCCAAATGTGTCGATAAATAAACCAAAATAGTTAAAATGTTGTTCATTTAGTTTGAGATTGTTTTCTTTTAGTATTTCCTTGATATAAGACAAACCAAAAGTCAAAAAAAGTTTTAAAATATTCTAAGTTGTTTTGAAATTTGTATTTAAGTAAATAGTTATAGATTATCTTAATTAAATAACTTCTGAAAACAAAAGCAGAGTTTAAACCTTACAAGTGTACTACAAGGTTAGATGGTATTTGAAAATTAACAAAATTGCTTTTCAAAAAAAAATAGTAAATAAAAATAAAAAGTTAAAACTAGCTAATCCAATATATCTGTGTCATTTATTTGAAATCTTGAAAATAAAAAGAAATAGATCAAATAATAAACTCAGTTAACAATATATTTATATATAGAGAGAGATTATATCATATGAAAACATGAGAGAAAACTTAAAAACTATATCTGTGTCATTTATTTGAAATCTTGAAAATAATAATGTAGTACATACTAAAGTTAAATAAAAAATATGATTTGAACAAAAAAAACAATTTTAACGTAGTTTCTACATATTTATTTTGTAAAATTCCAAATGAATGACCCACAAAAAGTTTAAGAGTTATCTCTTTAAGTTCGGATTTTCACATGATATAAATTTACCGTTGTTGAAGATCTTGAAACAAAGGCCAAAAGGTGTAACAGGCTTTGTAGGATGTAGTCGTTTTGTAACCATTGAAAACCTTCTAACCACTTGCTTATAAATGTCTGTTTTAAGAGTGGTGTAAGGCAAAACACTACTAATCTTTGCAGTTGTGTTTGCTGAAACACCAATAGATATTGTTTTAATCACAATGCTATTGACACCAATAAAGTGTCCAAAGTTGCCCCGATGCTTTAGCAACGGGGTATACGAAAGCAGACTTCTCACATCAACTTCTGACTGAAGATGATATGGGCTGCTTCCTAAGAATAATACCCCGTTGGAAGACACCGCGCTAGGCAAACATAGCGCGAATGATCTTTCAAGCGATCCAAAAAGATAGGCGGGTAATGCATGAGAAGATGAGGACAATGCTAACACGCCGCTAACGTTTTTAGGAAACGTTTCGAAAGTCGAAGAAGGAGCACAAGCGGAGTTGGGGTAAATGCCGTAGAAGTTAGGAAAAGCGGTTCGACCATCGGTTGCATTGAACCAAAGTTCGTCGTAATTGAGCAGTGGTTCAGCACATGAGCCAGTAATTGGGTTCACCGCACTGACCGGACATGTGCAGAATCCCCAACCAGGTAGAATCGAGCTGTTGGTTACCTTCAAAAACAAAAATAATTGTATTAATTAATTGAAGGAGCGGTCTTGAGAATTAAGTGTATAGGACTAGCCGGGAAAAAAAGGCCCCTAACGAATTATAAATTTGTACTTTTTCGGTTTTATATCTTTAAATATAAGTAAAAATCTATCTATTCTAATAAACAAAAATGTTTATTTGCCACTTGTCACATTCTAAAGCCATAATGTCACTTGTCAAATTTTTATGCACTTATTTAATTATTTTTTATTAAATACATTATATTATCTCTCCTATTAAATAAAATTATATTTTCTATCTTATTAAATAATTATAATAATAATAATAACTAATGATATTATTTTTATTTTGAAAATTTAAAAATAGTTTTTATATATTTAAATCGAATCATTTTATTATAAAATATATTTTAAAAAGTTTATAAAATATATTTTTTTCATAAATATCAAATTTTTAAAAAATAAGAAATATTTCAATTTGTTATTTTTACAAAAAAAAATTTCTTAAAAAAATTATTACAAAAAAATAAAATATAAGCAGAAAAATATGTAAATGATGATAAAAGTTACAGTTTTTTTTGTCTTGTACGTTTAACGATAATTTCAAATTATGTTTTTTAACTTTAATAATTACAAAAATATTACATTCTCATCTTACTTTAAAATAGTTAGTTTTTGATAGAAAAATAACTAATTACATTTTTAACTTTAGTTAGTTCAAATATCTCACAAGTCAAGAATGTTAAAGATATTACTATTGTTATTAAAAATTTTGATTATTGTTTTATTATCTAAAGTAATTATTAATACATAATTTAATCATTTTATATAAAAATATCATCATTTATTATTTTTAAATTTTTATTATTAATTCTTTAATATTTTATATTCAATCCGTGTGTTCACACGGGTAATAGACTAGTATATAATATAAGAAGAATTTTTAAAATTTTTGAGCCCTTGAAAAAAAGGGGCCCGGAACGGAGATCGGGTTTGCCTCTTCTCAGGGCCTCCCATGATTAAATGTTGAATTATATTTTCTTTGTGTTGAATAATTGAAAATCAGATCTCTAGCTTTATATATTTGGATATACACTACAACATATATAAACAAGCAATATTGACGATAAAAATCAAGTTTATAGCGACGACATGCCATTGTAATATATATCACACTTTTGCTTATAGTGGCGTCTTCTCAATGTCACCCGGTTTGTTTCTATAATCTCGTTTGTATATATGTTAACTGTCATCTCGATAAAGGTTGTTTCTACAGACTGAAATATCACGACGACATGTTATTGCTTTAGGGTAAAAGGAAAATAATAAAATTATGCACTATAGTTACTATAATATAAAAAAGCATGCGAATTCATTTTAATATTTAACGACAAGATGTCGTGCACTAAAAAAGAAAATAAAAAAAGTATATTGTATATATGTATATATATTTTCTTGATATAAAAAAAAAACTAAGAACATGTCAGTCGTCACAACTTTTCTGGAAAAGCATGCAAAATCTTCTCTTCAACCTGCAAAAACAATTTCACCTGTTGACACGATGTCGCCATAATATAACCTATTTCGACGATCCTTGTCGTTGCTATAGACTATGTTGGCACATGCACATATTCTTGTATGTAGTGATATAATGATAAAACTAACCAACTAATAATAATGGTAATAAGTCTATATATATCCTGTTATTCAAATGTGACATACATAGAAAAGTAACTATCTAACAAACTAATAAATCAAACAATACATAATACTAAATATAATAGATAATAAACTTTGTTAATCAACATGTTACCGGAGGGCAAGAAGATTGTTGATCAGATGTAGATGTTCGTACATCGGTGCATTGATATTCTTCGCAAGAAACAGGAGAAAGACAAACGGTGTTGCCGGGGCAACTGCCCGGATACGAGTTCCATTGAACGATGCAATCGTACCATGTGAATGGCGCTTCAAGATCTATGAGGAAGTTGGTATGGATGAAGTGTAAGTTGACATATTTGGTCATAATCTGAGCACTGTAAAGAGGATTATAAGCAGAATCAGTATGTTTGGCAACTGGAGCAACTACAGAAGTGAAAGGCGGTACGTATTGACCAACGGATTCATGTTTGTTAGAGATGATCATGGCTAAAATAAGAACAATTAGTTGAAGATGTAAATCCATTTTTGAATGTTAAATTGTAGCTTAGATAGTGTGTAATTTAGGATATGGGTTGATTAGTAACATGATGATAGGATTATATATCAAGAACTTTGAAAAGCAGCATCATAAGTTTGACATTCGAAATTCAAAACAATACTTTGAAAGATGGCAAAGCTACCATAACATCTTATATTTATCTGCTATTTATTTATTTTTTTTAATTTTTTTTGGTATGTTATTAACCAAATGGAGTATCGTCGTGGTTGCTACGAACGACTCGATGGACTTCTCCTAAAAATAGCGTTAAAAACATGATACATGATATGACACCGAATACTAAAACGCAAATAAAAAAGCACGTCGAAACAACTGTCACTCCACCGCAAAACCTAAAACATATTCCGTGTAAAAAGTAAGTGTCACTTTGTCACAAAACTTGAAAGTGTACTCCATTATAAAATCGAATGACAAAGGTATACTCCGCCGAAAGAACGAGTGTCAAGAAATTAACCCAACGTACCCGAAACCGGAACCAAGGAACCGAACCGGAACCGGTCGTACCCGAACTAGTGGGTACGGGCGGTTCTGGGTTTTCAGAGAAATTGGAACCGGAACTGGTTCCACCCTTAAACCGGTAAAACCCGAATCAGAACCGGCAAATATCCGGTTGGAACTGGTCAAAAACCGGAAAATGTTCTTGACTTTGTTGACAAGAAACGGTTCCGGTTCCAAAAAGAACCCGGTTTGGCCACCTCTACTCTGGGTTACGGACCTAACACAGGATCAGAGGAAGGATAGACGCGTGTCACGCCCACTCAACTCTAGCCCAAATTGTAGAAGTTTCTAAAATATGTACCAAAAATGGGCTGGGCCCTTTTATGTTTTATTAAAAGGCCATTCTTCAAACATAGTTCTTATTTCTTAATCACATTCCATCCAATTAAATGAAATCAAAATGCGGGTTTTGAATACTTAATCTATTCGATGCGATTTTGTTCTAGAATATACAGGCATTGTTTATTTGTTTAATTTCTATTATTTTTAATATTTTTTTCAATTTACTTTTTTTTTCTGCTAATTTACTTAAATCTGTTATTGTTTGTTTTTTATTGATTAGATAAAAAAACATTTACCAATGAGGCATTGCCTCAATGATATCTCAGGATTCTTTCAAATGAAAGATCTTGGGTTTAAAACCCTCCCGCAGCCAAATAGGGGTCTGAGGGGGGTCAAGGGATTTTTCCAGTAGGGTTTCCTCCTGGGGTGGTTGTGGTGGCTCATGTGAGGTCCAAGTAACGAGACCTTGGTGACATAGCCTGGAAACAGTGGCTTAACACGACTGAGACCTTTGTTGTTCAAAAAAAAAAGATAAAAAAACATTTTATATATGATTGTTCAATTATATTATTTTACGCATATGATATAGGAAGAGAAATCTCAATTAGGATAACTCCCTAGTTGTGAGATTTCAACTAAGATTTTTTTTTTCCTTTTAGATATGACTCAAAATCCATATTGCAGGATGATACAACTCATTTTTGTTTACATATTTCATAGGAAACAATTAAAAAAACATATAAAAAGTCGACATTTTTTTTGGTGTATTGTGCCTGGATAAGTTATCATTATTTGACCCAAATGATCCATTAATTTTTCCAAATTTGATCTCCCTCTTTTTGACTTATTTAACTTCTATTTACTGGTTTATTTTGGCCCCAGTCACTGAAAATTCAAAATCCTTCATTGAACGGTACTTTGTCAAGAAAATAATCCACAAAACCCAAGCGTAAAAAAAATTAGAAAAAAAGTTTTTAAAACAACAAAAAGAAACAAACTATTGTTCATATTTTGTGTATATAAGTTGGTGACAATGAAGTGCATTACTTCGTTGACGTAACAATCTTGTTTCGTGTTGGAACCAAACTGATTTTTAAAACTTTAGGCGAAAATTAAAAAAACAGCAAACACAATCGCTTCTTAATGGGGAATTGGTCATAAAATAAACAACAGAACAAAAGCCGTCAAAAACTCAAAAAAAAGTTTCAAAAAACGAATGTAAAATATGACTCCAAACAAAGACAAATATAACGTAAACAAAAGATAAACATAAAAAACTAAACCTTTAACAAATATAACCAACATTTATAATAAGTATCTTGTTTATTTTTAACTTTTTACTTTTGTCCTAGTAGTATTTTGTTTACCTTTTGAAAATTTACATAAAAGCAGGTTAACTAACATTCATGTTAGAAATCTTACTTGTTACAAACATATAAGCTTTTGGACTATTTTTCTAGTTTAGGGCCAAAACTGAAATTTATGCAAATCATAAGGACTATTTTTCTAGTTTGGGCGTAAAATTGTTAAATATTATTCAACTAATGAAAGAATTTAAATTTGGGTTTTGAGGGGAAACTATTAGCTGAGGGTAATTTGATCAAATATGTGATAAAAATTTAGTAACCTAATAACCGTATATGTTATAAATGTTTAAAATATAGGATCATATAAGTAATTTATAACTTAAACACTAAGAGTAAATACTAACAAAACAAATGAATTATCTAGGAAATTTATTCTTAAAGTAAATAATTTAATTACATCAGAAATAACTTACTCTAATGTGCTACCATGTGTCAAGTGTGATTAATTTAAAGTTATAAAAACCACTTTGTACGTGTACATTAGCAGCTTGTAATTTGAGAACTAATATTTTTTTAAAGAGATATCACACCTAGTATTTAACTATTTATGACAACCCTAACTCCCTAACACCGTCCGTAATGCACTCCCCCGCCTTTCACGAGGGATCCGGAGTGACGCGGGCCAAGGCAGGAACACCGCCCCTCCACCTCGGCGGCTTCAGTTCGCAACGGCCAACGGCCCCTGCTCCCCGTTCTCCTTCCTCTCACACACCGCTTTCTCCTATCTCACAATGGGGAAGGTCTTCCGGTGAGGTGACCATTGTAAGTTTTAAGGTTTTCAGTGAGGTGATGACATGACAGAAAATTTCGATGGGGTGAGATTTCAGTGTGATAAGTATTAAAGATGGTCTAAGTGTAAAATGAATCCATTATTTACATATTATACGGATGTCGTTTTATATTTGAAACTCATTTAATAAAGTTGAACTTACATGGATGTTAATTTTATAAGAAACCTATAAATATTTATTTTTAAAGAAAAATAAAAAATGATTTTATGAGCAAAGTTATAATAATTATATAGGTTCGGTAGTAAAAAAATGGTGAACGCCACCATTAGGCGTCCCTCACCGACCAGTCTCACAGCCAACATAAGGGAGGTAAATCGCCTAACCTAGGAAAAATGGGATGATGCTAGGCTTTGAACCCTATACCTCTATTATATATTCTCATCCCTTTACCATCATGCCACCATCGCGGGAACTCAAGTAAAAACGTATTCAAAGTTCTAAGTATATGTGCATAGATCACATCTGAATCACTCCACTTAGATGTCACATAAACAACTAAAACCATCACCCATCTTCACATGCATATGTGTTACAATCATCATCTTATCACGCCCATCACTCCTCACCGTCAAATGTTGCTTTCCCGAGACCACCCTCATGCCGCAGTGGGGTTCGGGCACTAAGGGGTGTGACCAAAACCCTCGTGCTTTAGTCACTCTTGTTACATATAACCTAAAGAACCAAGTTTTATTATTTGAAGATAGAACTAAATTAGTTTTTTTGTCAAATCAGTTGGATCAAAAGCATAAAAAGAACATCAATCAGTGTTTGTGATCAACCTATTCATGCCTTTTTTCTTCTCTTTATTGATTAAAATCAAAGCACCACACTTCCAAATGCAACTTGCTAAAAACAAATAAAGAAACAGCCAACCTCCTAACCTACCCACAGTCTCAAGCTTTTTATGACCCAAAGCAGAGATAAAAATTAAGGTCCTTTTACGACTGTATATAAAAATTCTCTTTAAACTTAAGACACAGATACAAAAGTATAGATTAACATAAAGGAGACAACTGCATAAATTACGAGTATTAAAATAACAAGAATTTTTACCCTACTCAAAATCCGTTACAACAAAAAAAAAAATCGATTTACCTCAAAAATTTGAAGCCCTTTGATTTGTATGGCCTTAAAATAGAATTCTTTTTTTAACAGTGACCGGTCTTGCCTACCTATAATAATATAAAAATAGTGTTGTTATTCTCACACCCACTTTTTTTAAAAATACACCCTTGAGACGGCCCGCAATGGCCATTACGGCCCGTCTCAGGCCTCGGTCAAACATTCGCTCCTGACAACCTGTGCCAATGATTGGGAGCAAGACGGGCCGTAATGGCCAGGACAGCCCGTCTCATTCATCGTACAGACATTCCCTACAACCTAATACAATGATTTGACAGCAAGACGGCCCATACTGGCCAGTACGACCCGTCTTGCTTTTTCAATTCTTACAAAAGGACACTGATTTGACCCAGTAAGGGCCGTAAAGGCCATTACGGGCCGTCCTGAACATTTTCAAATTGGTATATAAGCATGAATCGTTTCAAACGAACGCGTAACTTTCGAATTCAAATATATTTCACGATAATTCATATCTGTAACGATGTCGTTTTGGGACGGGAGTTTTTTCAACTATTCCGTACCAGATTTGAACGAAGAACCTCCTGTCGAGTATTCACACGGCACGATAGATCTGAATGTTGAACCTAACGTTGATGTCGGTTTTGACCGTCAAGCATCGTATGGGTTCGTGTATGACGACAGTAAACAAAGTTACACGGAGGAGGGTTATGAAGAAAAGCCGAGGGCTTCAAACGTTAACTGGGAAACCAAAGAGGTAACTTAAATGAAACATAAATGTTAATAATTGTATATTATCGCTATCCATTTAAGGTATTTATTATTGTCTTTATATGTCAGGAGTTTATGACTGAGGAAGCGCTAGTAGGGTGGGTGAAAAGTAGAGTTGTAGACAATGGTTACATTGTAGTCAAAAGAAGAACGAAGAAATCAAAGACAATAGGCAGTGTAATCAAAGTTTGGCTCATGTGTGACCGTGGTGGCGAGCACAATAGCATCGCAATCCTTAGACGGTCAGGCAGCAAGAAAATCGGTTGTCCGTTTCAACTGGTAGGGTTATACAACGAAGTTCGTGAATCCTGGAAATTACAGGTGATTAACGACAATCACAATCATGAACCTGCTCAGAATCTAGAGAGTCATCCATATGTTAGAAGATTCACGCAGGAGGAAGAAGATCTGGTTGAGAATCTGACCGAGCGACACATGGATCCTCGTAACATACTTTCGAGCATAAAGAAACATAACCCTGCAAATGTATCCATCCCTAGGGATGTATACAATTTACAGCAGAAGCTAAAAAACAAGAAGAAATTCGGTGATACTCCGATGCAGGTCCTGGAAAACGTGCTTCACAGTCAGCGGTACCTTTACTATACGCGGGAGGATCCTGAAACAAACGTCGTGGAAGACATTTTCTTCTGTCATCCAAAATCGTATTGCTGGTGGTGTGCATTTCCGCACGTACTGATGATGGACGCGACGTACAAAACGAACCAGTACATGCTTCCATTTATTCAAATTGTTGGCGTGACTTCCACACACCAGACGTTTAGTATTGCTCACGCGCTCATAAGCAAAGAGCGTGAGGAGAACTACGTCTGGGTCTATGAAATGGATAAGAGTATGTTGAATAAGTGTATGGAGCCACGTGTGATCATAACAGATCGAGACCTTGCTGTTATGAATGCGTGCCGTAAAGTGTTTCCAGAAGCTGCAAAATATCTCTGCAGATGACACATAGACGAAAATATTGCCAAACACTGCAAGACAAGATTTTCTGACGCAGACTGGAAGAAATTCAAAGGTCGATGGGCGAATTTGTGTAACTCTCCGACAACAGAGTTATACGACTACAACTACAACCGTCTGTACGAAAGACTTATCAAAGACGACAAAAAAAGTAAGCATCATATACCATAATTATTATCATCATATCATCATTGGTTTTTTGTTTCATTTCAGGGGTTCTGGAGTATCTGACGCACACCTGGTTAAACAATTACAGAGATATGTTTGTAACAGCATGGACCAATAGAACGCGCAACTTTGGTCAACGTACAACAAACCGGGTGGAAAGTCAGCACTCAAACCTAAAACGATTCCTCAGATCACCAAACAGCACGCTTGCCTCGCTTGTAGGTTTCGTAAATGAAATCGTGCAAGCACAGGAGGTAATAATGAAACACGATTTTGAAACGAGCTTGATTAAAACTATGGGTCATCATAAACTACCAATATTTGATAACCTTCGAGGAAAGGTGTCCCATAAAGCTCTTGATTTGTTGGTCGAGGAAAAAGACAAAATAAGAGTCATGCGTGACAAAAATATGGCGTGTGGCCACCAGCTTTGGACAAGTTGTGGGTTGCTGTGCGCTTGTAATATATCAAAATATTACAACACAGGTTCGTAATATTAAATGTAAATCTTAGATATTTCGCACGTAGTTAGTTTTATATTAATTCTAATTATAAATTATGCAGATAACAAAATACCGCTCTCAGATATAGATATTTTTTGGACAAAACTTAATGCAGTTAACCCAACACTGTTAGAAGAAGAAGAAGAAATAGATGTTATAGGACAAATGGGTTTGGTTACGAAAGAAATAAATTCCAAACCTCCTGAAATAAAAAAGAGTCTAATAAAGAAGGTCTTGGCGCAGGTATTTCCAAACAAAAGCGACAAAAAGGCGCCTTCAGTTCAAAAAGATACACGTGGTCGTCCAACTTTAAAGGCACAAAAACAAAAAGAGCAAGAGCAAGAGCAAGACGTTGTTAAAGATAATTTAGCGTCCCAAAAAAGTACATTTGAACCTTCGAGGCATAGTTCGTTTACATCTGTGACCGAGAAAAGTCAGAAACCCGTATTTCGGCGCAACCGTTCCACATCGGTATCAAAAGCAATGACACCATCGGACTCGTTAAGTCAAAACGAATTTCGTTTTCCACGTAACATGAAGCCAGAAGGATTAAACAATGTTTATCGCGTCGGTCATCACATCCTTCCTCTCCTTCAACCTTACGTGATAAACATACAAGATGTCCAGCCAAATGGTAACTGTGGTTTTCGTTCTGTAGCCGTGGGCTTAGGATTCGATGAAAGTCATTGGGCATTTATTCGACAACAACTCTAGCAGGAATTGGATTTCAACGCAGATCTGTACAGATATGTGTTTAACTCATATGACCAAGATTCTTATGATGTACTACGCAACACAATAAATTGGTAACAGATTGCACCTGCTCCCGCCGAACATTGGATGTTTATGCCTCACACAGGTTTAGTAATTGCTCAAAGATTTGGCGTCATCGTTCACGTTTTCAGCAGAGGAGGTCCTCAAACCATTTTTCCTTTGTGGTCATTTGCTAATAGTTTGCCTCGACATAACATCGTATCAGTAATTCATCTTGGCCAACATTTCGTTAATGTTACCTTACAAGGATGTTATCCAATGCCAATGGTAAATCGTATCTGGAAACGTTACCGAAATGATGCTGCATTCGACTGGGAGTTCGTATATCATGACAGGCTGCAAGAATACCAAAGATTTTTACATGAAAATAAGTTGGTCGACTACATAGACGTTTAAATGTAATAAACAAATTCTTTAATAAAATATAATAAAAGTGTATATGTGTTTAAATTTAAAAAAAAAAATTAGATCAGTACGTACCGTAATGGCCAGTACGGTCCGTACTGTTCTAGATTAAATTCAATTTTTACTTCTCATTTTTTACTTTTCCACACACATACACCCACATTTCCTCTCGTCTTGGCCTATACACCCCGTCTTGGTGCTTCAAGCTTTTGATACCAGGTATGTATTATCGCCCGTAGATCATGAATATGTGTTCAGATTAGGTTTTTGATCGAAATAGGACATGTTTAGGGCGTTTTTAAGTTTTCGAAGAATGAACAAGACGGGCCATTACGGCCCGCCTTGCTCATTCAAAATTTGAATCAGTTAACAACAAGACGGGCCGTCATGACCATTACGGGCCGTCTTGTTCAACAAATGTAGAAGGCGACCTTTGGCCTGGTATGGCCAAGACGGCCCGTCATGACCATTACGGGCCGTCTTGGCCAGAAATTTTTTTAACGTTTATTCGTTTTTCGGTTTTTTCAGCTTATACATTTATTGCCGAGATGCTACATCAGGAGGAGGTCGCCCAGTAGGGGCCGCCGTTAGATCCGGAGACATTTGCGCTATCGCAGCACGCGTGGCTGCAGTTTGAGCCACAGTCAGCACAGGCGGTGAGGTGCCGTCGGATACTACGGATGAGCGTGTCGACGCCCCGTTGTATAGACTGGGGTCTTCTGGCTGATGCCGGGGAGGCGGCTCGTGCGAGAGCCATCCTCGGCGAGGACACGCCGTGGACTCGCTTGTTCGATCTCGCGGACCTGCCCACCTACCGTTTGATCACTGTGGAGTTTCTATCCACATTTAGATACCGGCCGCAGTTCGGGAGGAGGATGGCGGGGAGCTTTCTCCGGATATCAAGTTCTCCTTATGCGTCCAGCACTTCGAGATGTCGATCGAGCGGTTCGCCGTGCACTTAGGCATCTATTACGAGCTGGAGACTGTTCGTGACGACTTCGCACAGGGCTTGACGCAGGAGGAGGAGGGGGTTATGAGGGCCTGGTGGTCCCAGGTATCAGATACGCCCTTCACCGGCCCCCGAGTACGGGCCTCGACGATCAGAGATCCACTGATCCGTTACATCCACCGCTGCATCGTGACGACCATTTCAGGTCGCGGTCAGAGCCAGGAGTGGGTGACGTCGACAGATCTGTTTTATCTGCACTCACTCATTGCTGGCCCGCCTTGCAACCTGGCACAGTGTTTTGCGTTGTACTACGCCTCCTTCTACCACCGACAGGAGCGCGGTACATTGTGGGGTGGCGCCTTTGTCACCCACATCGCTCGCAGCAGAGGCATGGTTGACATGCTTGAGGATCTGCCGGCGATCGAGCCTCGTAAGCTCGATCGGCGGACGGTCCTCAACATGAAACTTGTCGCCGACATCCCGGGTCTGGGATTGCGGTTTATTGGGATGGACGGCCGCCCGTTTCAGCCGACCCATGTAACACCCAAACTTTGCACACGATTACACGTGTCCCATTTTTAGGTCCCAGATTAAACTTTTTCATAAATCAGGTTCGGAAGCGTGAAATTTACATTTCATAAGTTAAACACACTTAATTTCAATCATTTGCATTTTTTATTAATAAAAACTAGTGTGTTTAAGTTTATTACCACCAAAGATCTACATAACGTTTGGTTCTGCTTCACAACGTGCCCGATCTGATCGCCCGATGCATATCTATCTTTGACCTGTAACATCACATATAAGGTCACAATTAGTTCATATGAACTAAGTAAGTAACCCCTCCCAAAGTTCCCAAAAACTTATTTAAACCCATCCACATACATATCATATGGATGTTAATCATGTTTAGATAATAATATATCATATTCAAACATCAACTTGCACCCAACACACATGGTGCATTTATTTCCCTTAATGGGACATTTTTACAAATATGAGTATTGTCACACCCCGAGCCGGCGGGGTAGGATCGGATGTCCCCGTCGGGCGGAAGGTTCCCGGGGCGCGATATCGTGTGTGATAATCGGGTTGATCAGATGGTTTACATAGCATCAATGTTAAGAATATCTAAAGCACAGTAAAGCATTTAAATAGGATTACAAAGTTAAATTACAATATCAATGTTTGATAATTTAACTCGGTAAACCCAACAAAAGAATCATTGTATTCTATCTTGCAATCTGTACAGGACATCCAAGAATGATTCGTATGATTAACAAAATATGTGCTTCCCAAAATCACTAGGTCGTCTATTTAGGCCGCCTAGCATGCAATCCAATAGATTAAGCTTAAACCTGTGCATCACCTGAGAAAGCATGTAAGAAAACAAAGTCAACACAATGGTTGGTGAGTTCATGTAGTTTGTAAGTTTAAAATAGCTTTAACAACCTCCTTCGATAAAACCTTAACCTCATTAACATCACCTGTATCATCTAACTCGGTATGCTTATATATAGGGCATACCCCTGAGTCGAGCCTACGACCCGCCAGACGCCATCCCACCACATACTAAGTCACATAGGACATTGATGCTAATGATAATTAAGCGTTTTATCTACCATCCAATCCCGTTCCCGTTATAGTTTGAGCATTTTGTATGTAAGTTTACCCCATGCACCAATAGTATCCGTGAGTTTAGCCCGATAGTTACCGGTATGGATAACCGAATGCCCGAAGGAATCCAGTATCAATCCAGACCAGCCCCAGGTATAATTAGCAACTCAGGGGGAGATAGAGGATTTCCAGGTCGACACAAAGTCAACTAAGGATCACCAATATCGTCCTAGTTACTGATCACCCAGGTAAATAGTTGTGGGAAACACTGCATGGCAAGCACTGAGAGGCCATCAGTCAATTTCCTCGATTCAGACCATGAAGGAAACCCTATGGCAAGCACTGAGAGACCATAGTCGATGCCTTCTAGTCCCGACTGTGAAGAACACATGAAGGCAAGCACTGAGAGACCAACTATTGTTCTTACAGTCCCGACTAGGAAGAACACCTGAAGGCAAGCACTGAGAGACCAACTATTGTTCTTCCATAGCCAATAGTTTTAGCATACAAAGAGTCCAGCATTTACGTAACTTGTGCACAAGAACTAGCTTTACAACCGGTAAGGCAAGCACTGAGAGGCCAAACCGTTGTTTGAGCATGGCAATCACATAGCATTCAAGAGTTTATAGTATCCATAGCTTCAAGTATTCAATGAGTATGTATGTATGTTTGTACTTAGTATCCCTATAGCATTATAGTATCATTAGACTTTAGTGTTTACATTAATCTCTAGCATAAAACCCATAGCATCAACAAGTAGCATAGTCTCATATCATTAGTATTAAGCATATCCCGTAGTGTTAGTTTGTAGCATAAACCCATAGTATTAGCATTTAGTTTAACCCGTAGTCTTAGTATTTAGCATGACTCATAGTATTAGCTTATAGCATAACCTCATAACATTAGCATCCCCAATAGCATCATCAGATAGTATATACCCTTAGCACTTGGTATTAACACATAGCTTTAGTACTAGCAAGTAGCTTATGCCTTTAGCACTTGGCATGATCAAATAGTATTTAGTTTAAATAGTGTCTTATGCCTTTAGCACTTGGCATAATCAAATAGCATTTAGTTTGAATAGTGTCTTATGCCTTTAGCACTTGGCATAATCAAATAGCATTTAGTTTGAATAGTGTCTTATGCCTTTAGCACTTGGCATAATCAAATAGCATTTAGTTTGAATAGTGTCTTATGCCTTTAGCACTTGGCATAATCAAATAGCATTTAGTTAGAATAGTGTCTTATGCCTTTAGCACTTGGCATAATCAAATAGCATTTAGTTTGAATAGTGTCTTATGCCTTTAGCACTTGGCATAATCAATAGTATAAAAGCATTTTGTTAAATTTAAAACATTTGTTTTAAAAAGTATAACATGCTTCTCAGTCCCGAATTAAAAACCAAAATAGTTTGAAAAGGGACAATGAACTCACCTTGTAGTTGTGGTAGTTGACTTAGTCTCAAACAAGAATGCACGCGCTCTTTGTTGTAATTGATTTTGTTTTCACGATCCTGTATTGAGTTCACGTTGTTTATAACTTGTGAGTATAAGTCTTATATGTTTAAGCGTGTGTGTGTAGGTGTTAGCCCTAAAATTGGCTAACACGCGTAAGACTTGGTCATGATCCCCGTTCGGTCCCGTATATTTGATTTAAGTCAATAACATTATAAGTTATCATCTTGTAGATTTGCACATTTATTGCATAATTATGAATTAATTAAACAAACATTCTTTTGACATATATTGTTTTGATCTTATGAAATGTATTAAACCCATGTGGGCCTAAAATGGAATGTGGACCGAACAATGTGACCAGGTTACTTGTCGGGCCTCCGTGTAACAAGTTGGGCCTTGGAATAGTCTTGAACGATTGAGGGTTGTTAGGCCTATTTGGAATGTGTGGGCCAATGATATGGGCTGTTGAAATACAAGGGTCCGGCCAAGTGTTACAAGGCCTAGTAATCAAGTGGCCTTGTGGCCTCTATTGGCCACGAGGGTATTGTTGGGCTAGAGGTGGGCCCAGACAAGAATTGTTGGGCCTGAAGTTACAATGGGTTGTAGGAACCATAATTGGGCCAGAAGTAGGCTATTGGCCAATTCATTTGCAAAGTGGCCCCAAAGTTAGGACCAGTGCCTTAAAAGTAGGCCTTGGGATCAATTTCTGTGGGCCTCGGGCTGAATTTGCTGGCCCCATGGATTTCATCAAGGCCCGAAGCAAAATAGGTCTTGGGCCAAACTGGGCCTGGTTCTTTTGGGCTGAAATCGAGTGTGGGCCAAAGTAGTCCTTAGGCCACCTAATGGATCTGGGCGGACAACATGTAGGGGCTGTATGGCCACTGTTGGGCCAAAGAATGGGGTGGTTGTTTGACTTGGGCTTCTGACTGATGATGTGGGCCTAAACAACTGTGGGCCGTAGAATGATGCTGTTGGGCCTGTTCGATATTATTGGGTTGAATGAGAAATCTGTGGGCCATGGCTCTAGTACTGGGCCGAAAGGATGGGCTAGTTTGCTGGGCCTGCGTCAGTGAACCTGGAATCATGGGGGTGGCCGAAAGAGTTGTTTATGGCCGAATAGGACATCTTGGTCGAATGAGTCACTGCCGAGTGAGACTCATTCGAAGGTTGGTGGCTGGCGCATGAGAGGGGGTCGAATGAGAGGGTGGTTGCCGACTGAGGTGTGAGTGTCGAATGAACCTGCCGAATGTGAAGAGAGTATGAAGGGCGAATATGGGTTGGGTGTCCGAGCGAATGAGGGTGGCGAAGGGGGGGTGGCAACCTGCGAATGATGACTTTCGGCCAAGGGCCATTCGGCCGATAACTGTTCCAGTCGCTGGAGTTGTTCAAACCAGTGCTAATTAACTAGGTAGTGGTATCTCATGTTAGTAACATGCAAGAACCAGGTTTAGAGAGGTGTAGATTCGAAGAGAAACATGTTGAGACCTGGTTAGAGTTTTAGGTCGAAAAAGGGTGTAGAAAACCCTAATTTTCGTGACATTCAAGGCCTCATACCTCGATTTTCAGTGAGTTTTAGCTCAGATCGGTTGTACTTTCATGTAGAGGGTGATAAGAGCTTCGTGTGGGTTCAAGAATGGCTCGATTTCGTTGAGTTTTGAGGAAGTTATGAGCTTGTGAAGTTCAAAAATGGAGGTGGAGTGTGTAAACCGGGATTAGGGTTTTGTAGGAGAGAAGAAGATGGGAAAAATGAATTAAATGAGCTCATTCAAGGTATTTATACCTCGGGTGAGTTCGGGTTCGTTTTCGTTGCTCGATTCGCGCTTTCGTTGCGTTTCCGGAACGTAATGCGCGTTTTTCGTAGGTTTTAAATAAAAGAATTATTTTATGATGTTTTAAATACAAATATATTTTAATAAATTATTTTAAATATCGTTTAGTTAATTTATTTAACGAATTTAATATTTTTACGCGTTTATTAAACCTGTTCGCGATTTCTTAAAACAGTTTCATTTAATTATTTAATGATGAGTTTCAAAATTGTAAAATAAGAAATATCTTATTTCTTTAACTTTATGGTCGTTCGTATCTTTCATCGTTTTCGTTTCAGTTCCGTCAGAACGCGTCACCATCGCGCGTATTCGTTCGAATCGTCATTCGAACGAACACAACGATGGTTTTGCTTTCCGACTTTTGTTTTCTACTTTTAAGTTATTATTTCAGAACGTTAAACTATCCGAATCATTCGTACAGATCGTCACCTATACGAATAACCCATCGGTTTAGCATTCCGTAACAACAACCGTTATCGTTTTGTTTTGTTTAACCTCGCATACGTTTACACATAATAGCACATCAATAAGCATTAGTATCACCGTTCAATGTTGTCTGATGTGTTTCTGACTGTTAAACTGTTACATTTAATCCGATTTCAGAAACAATAGCATAATAGTTTACTGTTAAGCATTACGTTGTTGATAGCATATCGATAATTTGCATAGTTTGTACCTGAGTTACTGTGCCTTTACTGTTCCGTTCACTGTTCCGGCGACGTTTCCGGCACAGTTGTTACAAGTATATTATCTAATTCAACTCTACCACCAGCACATCTGGCTAAATTTAAAACACCAAATATATATATATATATATTTTATTGGCTTAACCAATTACCCACACATCTGTGGTTTCAACAATTTAGTTTTCGGATTAACCGGTTATCCACACATTTGTGGTATCATACATATATATTAAGTCTTAAGATGTTCACCCACCGGTCCTTCCATCTAAGACAATTGCTAGCACGTCTAGCTATCCACACATTTGTGGAGTCATAAAATGTTCAAGTCTTAGGATGTTCACCCACCGGTACTTCCATCTAAGACAATTGCCAGCACCTCTGGCTATCCACCATTGTGGAGTCATAAATATTAAATCTAAGATGTTCACCCACCGATACTTCCATCTAGACAATTGCCAGCACCTCTGGCTATCCACCATTGTGGAGTCATAATATTAAGTCTAAGATGTTCACCCACCGGTACTTCCATCTAAACAATTGCCAGCACCTCTGGCTATCCACCATTGTGGAGTCATAATATTAAGTCTAAGATGTTCACCCACCGGTACTTCCATCTAGACAATTGCCAGCACCTCTGGCTATCCACCATTGTGGAGTCATAAATATTAAGTCTAAGATGTTCACCCACCGGTACTTCCATCTAGACAATTGCCAGCACCTCTGGCTATCCACCATTGTGGAGTCATAACAACAAAATGTAAAAATACATTTTTCACAATAAGAATTCAAACTGAGTCAATTCTATACGAATTGACTCTCACAATGTAATAATATCATATTACCAATCATCAACTATTAATCACAATAGTTTAATCAAAGTTACACTATGGTGTTCACATTCCTGTACTTCCACCATAGCTATTTGTCAGCACCTCTGACTATTCACACATTTGTGATATCATACTCAAACACCGGCTCATCCGACTATTATTATGCAATCTGTGTTGCATACTTAATTCAACCGTAACATAAACACATTGGAACTTAACATATATACATTAGAGTCTATTAACTCAATTAGTTCCAATCTAATTATGTACTTTCAAATGAATCAATCAATATATATACATCACAATCAAGTAGACTCTTTCTACTACTTATATGTAATGTTACAGTAAGTTGGGTAACTTACCTAGTTCAAACGGTTGTTCACTTCCTACAACCTCTTTTCCACTTCTGTGAATTGTCCTTTGACTTTCCCCACCAATTACCTAGTTGTATTCACATATATACAACTAGTTTCAATACTTATAGCACATACAATCAAGTTCAACACACTTGACTGATTTGACTTCCTCAAAGTCAATTCATCACATAACTGACTCTATCTTACTACGTTTAGCAAGTTTTAGTCAATTATCACAATTAATCATATTTCATGCCTCCCCAGGCAATTTATCAAATAATTGATATTCATTATATTAGTTACGATCTTTAATCATTTTTATTATTCAATTTTTATTTAAGATCATAACTTGTTAATAATTTTAACATTAATTTATCAAAATCATCATTTAATCTATGGATTATAATCCATAATTTATTTAAAATCATATTCAACCCATCCTACTAGTTATTACATCATGATATGGGTTTCATAATAACCGGACATTATCCCGGCTTTAAAACGAAGATTTCACCATCAAAACAACAAGTTCTTCATTTCTAACAATCCCTAGTTATCAACTAGGCAATAATCAATACCTATAATCATAGTATTACAATCAAAACTAGATTTAATTCACACAATATTAAACTAGTAGGATATAACGAATCGTTACCCAATCGAACGGATTTCTGATTGCAGAACAACGATCAGGACTTGCAGAAACGTTCCCTAACGTGTTCGGGATGTTTAGAAACCTTCAAAATGGAGTTTAGATGCTAATTTTATGTGTGGGTACGTCTGGAAATGAAGAACAGTCGAAAAAGAAGAAAAAATTGCGTTCTGGATGCGATCTGATCAATTTAACCCACTTTTGCCGACATAACACGCCAGGCGCATCGCCCCGGCTCGAAGTTTGGCCCGGGGCGTACCGCCCCACGTCATTCCACCCAATTTTTGATCTTATCTTGTTTTCGCGATTCCGGGAGCATACGAACTCCGTTTTGCGCACGGTTTTCGCCTACGTTCACGATTTTTCGAGCTCTTTTCAATGGTTATAATTTCAAAACATGAAAAATTCAAAATATATGATCTCTTATTTAACGCTATCTTCAACTCAGCATATCTTGAAATCAGAGCCTCGTTTCGTGATTCCGCAATTAACGATTATTTCAAACATGTTTGATTTATTGAAAACGGGTCGTTACAACCCAGGTCATTGTATTGCCAGACCAGCAGCAGCAGGACGGTGGCCCGATACCGGAGCCCGAGCCGATTCGGGAGGAGCCGGTTCTGTCACCGCCGCGCGATGAGGAGCCTCCGCAGCATCCACCGCACGTTTATCGTGCGGTGCGCCTGACCGAGCCACTCGAGGCGTTGTTGCACCAGATAGTCGCCCGGTGTGACGAGACGGCCCAGCGGATGGCACGCATCGAGCGACGGCTCGATCGGTACGAGGATTTGGTCCAGTGGACAGTCGCGTCAGAGCATGCGCGACGGGACGGGACACAGCTTCCACCGTTCCCGGAGCCACACGTCTACGCAGACGACGGATCAGACGCTGGACCATCCGGATCGTAGTTCATTTTGTATTTTTGTATTTTGTTTCCTTGCATATAAAACCGTACAGTGTAATGTTGCTTTCTGCATTTGTATTGTTTCTGTTTGTGTTGTTTAATATTTGCGCGAAAAACTTTATGTTGTTTAAATTATTTTAATTAACGTAAACAAACTGATTAGAAAATGAAATATTTAGTTAAAACGACATTATGACGTTTAATTAACGTAATAGCCGTGTATCGTTCAAATAACTTACGTAATAAACGTATATCGTTAAAAATTAAATTTAAATACGTAAATTAAGTTTAAATAAAATAAATAACACATATCGTTCAAATAATTCACGTATTAAACGTATATCGTTAAAAAAATATTTAAATACGTAAATTATGATTAAATAAAATAAATAACTCATATCATTCAAATAATTCACGTATTAAACGTATATTGTTATAAAATATTTAAATACGTAAATTATGTTTAAATAAAATAAATTAACTCAAGACGGCTCGTATTGGCCAGTACGGGCCGTACCAACATACAAAACTGGTTGACACCCAAAATGGCTTGGAAAAATAAGCTTGGGGCCAAGACGGGCCGTACTGGCCAGTACGGCCCGTCCCACAGAATGTTTCACTGATTCCAAGAAATTTTCTGGAATGTTTGTCTGTACTCAATACCGGGCCGTAATGGCCAGTACGGCCCGTATTGGCTCGCAGGGGTGTAAAAATATAAAAGTGGGGTGTCCAAATAAAATAGCCCTATAAAAATTGCCCTACAAACTACCATAACATGACACGTTAACTTTGATTCATTAAAACAAATAATAAACGTGATAAACTAAAGCATCATATTGTAATTCATCTTACCTGATGAACCTGTCCATTCGAATACAAAGCTTTGACCTTTTGACATGCCAATATTACCCTATCTTTTTTTAAGTCTTCTATTAGAATTTGCATATTAAAATAAGTAGCATAAAAATGAAAACACAAAAAGAAACAAAAGTAATTAATTATATCTAAAGTTCATTAAACAATCATTTTGGTTAGTGACGAATGAGGATGTGGTTCCTCGTTGATCAGATCAAGAAATGAATATGTGATTTGGCGTAAAAAAAAATGGGATGAGTACCAATGATAGAATGTGATTATCTATCGAAAGCCCTTCTCTTCTTCACTTCATCTAAAGAGGTAATGCATCACACGTTGTATTGTAAGTTAAACAGTTCATCTTTTAAAAACAGATATAGAAAGTCTGTTGTGCCTGATTCGATCATATGATTCATAGCAGACCGAGTATATTGTTTCACTTAGCGTGCCTCTCACATGATTTTTCCAAACCAACCAACCCGGATTCGCCAACAGGCAGCAAGGGCTTTCGAACCCGGCCTTAACCACACTTTTGACACTTTTGTTCATATGCTATTATTTAAAAAAAATACTATCATAAAAACGAACATTTCTTTTATAATAAGTATATTATTGTTATATAAAAATTTAAAAAAAATATATTCTTTTAGGCTATTTGTATTTTTCTGACACATTTCTGTGTTTTTATGTTTGTCGTATGTCATTCTACTTGTAATTTAGTTTTAATATTTTTCTAATATGGCAAATTTTGAAAAATGTAAGATACACTATAATGAGTACATGATTTATATAACATAATATATAGTCTGTAGGGCAATGATCAAATAAAAAGTCAATTTTGCCTAATAAGGCTAAAAATAATTTTTAAAAACTTTAAAACTGAGAGGCCCCAAGCCCCTGGAGTCCCCTTAGTTGGTAAACATTAAACCTATAATCATTAAAACATATTTACTTTAGTACAGCAGCGGAATTTCAGGTGATTCCATAAAACATGGTACACATATTATACAAAGCCCACACTCTATGGTTCTATACATAGCCAGTTTATGCCAGGGTAGTCTTCAATGTATGCCATGAGCCTTACTGTCATTCTTCCTCAATATCATTCAACCTGACATGCATGCTAAAACAAGTCAACTTTCGCTGGTGAGTTCTGTCACACCCCCAAATTCCCACTCGTGGTGTCAGTCCACGTGGGTGTGACGTGGCCAGGATCATAGCTCATGGTCATATAGAACGACTCTATATGAGTTACACATTCACACAGATTGTAAAACAATACAAGTTTTCATTCAATAAGCAGCGGAAAAGTTAAACATCAGAAATACATGAGTTTGCAGCGGAAAGTAATTGTTCAAGACACTACAATGTTTAAATTGTTTTCAAAACAGAACACATGCACACAAGCTTAGGACATAAGTCTATATGTAAGCTTGACTCCTTAGTGTGTCCTTGTGAGCGTCCTAGCGTGTGCTCCATCAGTTACCTGAGAATACATGCGAAAAAGTGTCAACTATAAAGTTGGTGAGTTCACAGGTTTAGACAGACAGAAATAGTAAACAGACATATACTGGGTATGTTAAGTTTAGTTGGATGCTACGATCCGTGGAGTGTGTCAGTTCATCTTACCGAAACTAGACTGTTCCCGTTTGCCTCCGCGAGTCATCGCTGAACTCGCAATTCACATCGAAATTACACTCGTTATGACCTCCAGTCAACATTGGTGCCGAGTGGGGTTAGTCAAACCCAGTAGTACTACGTAATTACGACTCGTTTGTTACACAACTAACGGTAAGGATAAGTGAGGACTTTATGCGATAATAGTTACACTCGAAAATGGTTTTCACAACATACCAGTCACACATCTAAAACAGTTGCATTGTATTCTCACCCCAATAGTTTAACAAAAGCAGTTAAAGAGTAAAAGTGGGGCCGTAAACTCACCTGAGTTTAGATAATGCGTTTGCTCAGTAGCGTAGTGTAGCTCGCCGGCTAGTAATCACCTATATCATGTAGGTGTTATGAGTTCGTGTTTGCGTATGTGGGTCTCACCGGACCGTGTTAGTGTTCAACGACACTAAGTGGTTATGTGGGTCGAGTTGACCGTGTTTGACCGTGTCGATCGTGTTTGACCTAACGACCCGTTGGTGACGGTTTTGGATCAAGTGCTCGTGTAGTGTGTGGTTTGGTGTCGTGTGAAGTGTACGGATACCAAAACCATTCCTATGAGGAAACTTACTAATTATGGTAAGTTTCTATTTTAGGAAAGTTTCCATATTTGGCAAGTTATGCATAAGATCATATTCCGATTATTCTAACATGCATATTTATCCTAAATGAGCATGTTATCACATAGCACATAGTTACACATAGCCGGTTTAACATAGTTTACGCATAAAAGTTTCCATTTTTAGAAAGTTTCTAAAATAAGCATATTTCATCAAGTTTGACAATCAACATCAACTAATATCATCATCTTAGTCCTAAATAGCCTTTTAATCGTGATCGTTACGATTAACATGCGACAAATCATTAACCTAGCAAAATAAAGTTACTATATTTAGTAACTTATGAAAATAACACAAAATCAGGTTTCCCCATAACATATTCCTTCCAATATCATCATATAATCACTAAATGAGTATGTTAGACTCAAGACATTATCATACTTATTATCAAATTGTAAATTTGTGACAAAAAGTTACTATTTATAGTAACATTTATAAAAATCCTCCTTTTGACCATTTTAAGCATTCTTATGCATCAAATAATCATCACAATAGTTCTAAACATCATTTTAGGCATAAATCTTAGATTCAAACACATGCATGTGGTCACTAACTCATCCAATCACATACTTGCACAAATAAAGTTACTATTTATAGTAACTAGCTCATTTTTGACATTTCTTGACCACAATCAATACTTCCAATCATATGGGACATCATCAACAACACTTGTAATACTATTTCATCATCAAATATCATAGTTAACTACTTAGATCATCCATGCATGTACACAAAAGTACTCATTTCATTACAAAAACAACATATGGCCATTTATTTCAATAAGAATCGTCATAGATCATAACCAAATCATCAAATCAGTGATAAACATCTTTAATAACATATTCAAAACATCAAAGATTCGTGACAATGGTGGTGGTGGTGGTGATGCATGTGGCCTAAATGGCTTGCATGTGTGATTTCTAGAGTTTTTAGGCAAGATTAACCATAGAAACTACCTTACAATGCTTTGAATCCACGAAATAGTGCTTGAGCAGCTTCTGGAACAGCGCTAAAGAGGCTGAGATCGACTCTAATCGCTGCCAAAGATGAGGTGTGGTGTTCCTTCGAGCTCCAAGCCTTCAATGGTGCTTCCTTTAGGGTAAAAATAGCTTCTAATGTGTTAGGAGAGGGGTAGCAGATGACAATGGCGGAGTATGGTCGCTGGTAACTCGGGGAAATAGGTAGAGGATCGACAGAATGATTAACATTGGGTTTATAAAGATTTTATGCGTGTTGGGGTCGTCGCGTACCGCGACAATTGTCCAAAAAGTAGCTCCGCGTACCGCGGCGATTAAAATAATAATTCTGTTCCCGAAACACGCCGCGTACCGCGATGGTGGAAGTTGATCGGTCGTCGCGTACCGCGACTCTTTTCGGAGAAATTCAAATTCTCCCGCTCAAGTGTCGCGTACCGCGAAGGCCCAAATCGGTTGCCCATCGCGTACCGCGATGGGTCTCGGTTGAGCCCAATAAGCCCAATTTCATTGTTTTGAACCGAATTTCTCGTATTTCTCGAATACGATCATCGTTTCTCGACACTTAAGCGTTGTTCTACTAACTTAGGTTCTCTGGAACCTAATTGTGCAGTGAAAGTGTCACAGTTTGACCAGTTCACCAACGTTCGTCATTCAAGACACGTGCGAGTTTCGTGCGATAATTCATCGAATTATCGGTGTGTTCAGACTGTTGTGCCACGTGTCACACTAAATGCATTTATTCTAGTGCCACGTATGAAATAATAATAAACATTATTATTAAAAATAATAGAGTTGCTGACCTGGAAATTACGAGGTGTCATAAGTTCTAAGTTAACTTTTCTTAAAAATAAAATCTTTAATATACATAAAACATTAGCCTTCACTGCCAACCAAAGTCAACAGTATCGATCAAACTGAACATAAAACATTTCATATACATAACATACATGACATCATAGCATCAATCATACAGTGCATAAATGTAGTCTATCCTGTTGACCGAAGTCAACATGCTTGCACAAGACTTCTTAAACTATCAACTCGAAGTTGATAACTTATACATGCATAAGATTTCCTCAACTGGCGACACACAGTCGGCAGGCCTGTTCTTTCACAGGACTTCTGCCTGTTCTTTCACAGGACTTCTGCATGTTCTTTCACAGGACTTCTTAAACCATCAATCGAAATTGACGGCTCATACCGGTACAAGACTTCTTGGCATACATCATTCATACATAACATGATTTAAAGCGTTAAACCATCATAATCATAAACGGTCCTTCGCACCGTAGTGCTCAGGTTTTGCCCAACCGCAGCCGAGACTTCAATATCACATTTCCTTCTCGACCTCGGTCGATGACTTTTTTAAAAATCGTTTCCTTCTCAACCTCGGTTGAGAATTCAAACATTCGTTACGTTTCCTAAGAGACTCTTAAAATTATTTACTTCTCAATTATAATTGAGACTTAAAACATTCTTTACATTTTAAAACATTTCTTACTTGAAAACGTTCTTTGTCCTGAAAACATTCCTTACCTGATTATAATCAGGTTAAGATCACTTTCATATAATAACTTTACAACCGGAAATACTTTACAACATGCACATCAGCCCAAAATGGTAAAACATTTAAAACATGGCTATAAGAACTCACCTGATGTCTTACTGTAGCAAGATCACTCGTAAACTGGTACTAATGGTGTAATTCTGCATTAGTTTACACTTAATAAGTTATTTATGTTTTAACCTACTGATTAGATCTTTCTAAACGTTCAATGTCAAAGACATTGCCTTGAAAGTCATCAAATAGTTAATGTTGTTGATTATAATGCTAAAACAGTTCCTAAACAGATTAATGGCTTAGAAATGATCAATCCTTATCATTGATTGCCCAGATATCATGAAATATCACAATGTAGTCTTAGAATAGGTTTAATAACCATGTTTAACATACTAATCTGACAGTTATCATAAACATGAGATAATCGTTCCAATTAGTATGTTAATGATTGTGATTAGTTTGAAACACTTAGATTTAACCTTTGCATTTCAAAGATTAACCAAGCTAATCACCTACATTGTCATAATCAAATGGATTAAACCATTATAATCATAGTTGTGATTTCATGCAAACCGGGCATTACAACGGATCAAAACAAGGATTTAACCGTTAGAACATCGTGTTCTTCATTTCTAATCAATCCTAGCCATCATCTAGGCAATAATCAACAATTCTAAGTATATCATTACGTTCAAAAATCAAGATCTAATCAATCAAAATCACACTAGAAAGTTAAAACGAATCGTTACCTAATCTGACGGATATCTGCGGTTAAAACAACGATCAGAACTTGTAAACACGTTCCCTGGTGCGATTCGTGGACTCTGGCAGCTTCAGATTTGAGTTTGGATGATGAAAAACTCGTCTGGTGGTGTTCTTGAGCGAGTATGTGCGAGTAGATATAAAAATTTTACTTTTCTGCGTAAAACTGATGAAGTAGTCAACTTTCTCCACCGCCTCACCCGTCGCGTACCGCGACGAGGGGCCAAATAGGGCTTCGAGTACCGCGACGAAATCCGGAGAAATCTTAGATATTTTGCATGCATCGCGTACCGCGAAGAGTCCTCAACCTCTCCGTCGCGTATCGCGACGAGTCCAAAAGTTCCATACTTTGAAATTTTTCTTCATTTCGCGATTCCGGACAATCCGTAACTCCGTTTCGCGCACGGTTTTCGCCCACGTTCATCATTTCTCGTATACTATCAACTTGTAGTAATTTCAATCATCACATCAACGTGGATTTCTAGAACGATCAAATGTGCTAAATCTTTGGTTGTTACAAAAATCGACCCAAACGAACTCCGATTGAACTCATTTCGATGGCATTGGAACCGTCTCATCTTACCCTACAATATTTGCTTTTTTGTTTTAGCTTTAACAACTAGTTTTAGAGTTTGTATTTTAGGGCATGTTTTTTTAGCTTTTAAGTTTTATCTTTAACTTTAGGGTTTGTTTTTATAATTTTGGTTTTATGATTAGGGTTTATTGTTTATGATTTAAGGTTTGGTTTTAGGGAATTACAAGCTGGTTCCAATGACGTGAAAATGAATTCAATCGGAGTTTGTTTGGGTCGGTTTTCGAGTTCTTAAAAATCATTCTTAGCCTTCTTAGATAAAAAAGATTTTTTAAGGGAACCTTCCCCATAGTCTGTAATGAGTTTTTGTACGTAAATAATAATAAATTCATTTAATGCATTAAAAAATAATAAAATAATAATACAAAATAACTAAAAGTAATACATAATAAAAAAAAATACATAATAACGTAAAAGATCGAAATGTTCTCTCTTTAAAATATAATAAAACATGAACATGTCTCAAACATGGAATGCTTCATATGAGTTTTAGCCAAAAAAAGACCTTTTAGTTTAATTCAATTCCAGTTAAATATAAAATAACATTTTAATTAATAATAAGTTTTTTTATTACATTAATTACATCATGTTAAAGTTAAAATGGTGTTGTTAACAGGAACACAGAAAAAGAAATGCCAACAAAAACAAGGGGCCACCTCCACAAAACTAGGGGCGTCTTTATCATCAACTTATCTCATATTTGAAAAAAAAACTATTAATTAATTTTAATTTATTCCCTCATTATATAGTACTTTATGTCATTAAATAAACTATAATTATGTTACAGCCGTGTGCAATTGTATTTAAATAAATTATAATACTACCGTATTGCAAGTGTATATAAGTTTTATTTTAATTATATTCATTATGTGTTACTGGTTACATTTCTCATTTACGTTGCACGCATATAATGTAAATATGTTTACGTCTTAAAGGTCAGAAGTAAAATTACACAAATTTTAACAGTATTTTACTTATTTTGTGAAAATAACGTTAAAAGTTTTAAGATGATTAACTTCAAACGATAACTTTCAACAGAAAATTCCTTCAGAACAACATCTTTATCCGAATCAGGATAGAGGTAAGATTTATATCCATCATCTCTTTTCAAATTATAATAAAAGGCAAAAATATACTGAGAAATTTTGTTTATTTATGTGTTATTAGTTATTACTCTAGTCAATAAGATTATTTCATGCCCACGTTAGTGTCCAATCAGTGTAAAAGTAGCCAAATTTTCTAGTAAAAGTAATTACGTCTGTTTAGTATATTTAAGCCTAAGCGTTGGATTAAATTGGGTAACGGGCTGGTTCGTGTTATGATAGATGCGGGTCAAGATAGTTTTTTAAGTAAAATTATTTTTTGTCTAAATGAGATGTTTTTAAAAACATCAATTTAGTTTAAATTAAAGTGAATCGTAATTAAACAAATGGTTTATTTGCATAATATTTGGTAATTTTATTATCAAATATATTATTGATAATTTTTACTCGTTTAAATCTATTTTATTCTCGTAGTTTTTAGGTTACTCATCTTGACTCGTATTGTATTAATATGTTACTCATTTCAACTCGTTATATGTTATAATGATACTCATTTCTTAACACAAAATACAATAATTAATCATGCAAAGCAACTGATTTATCTTGCTTTGCGTCGACATTGCCAGGCCTAGTATATTGATGTGGATTTTTATGAAAAGATTTTGTAACCTACAACATAAAATTTAAGAAAATTATTATTTAATTTTAATAATATATTTATTTTTCAAGTGATTTTCCTATTTTACCGTCAGCATCCAGATTAAATTGACAATAATTTTAGTTATGTTTAAGATATATTAATTATATGAGAATCATGTGATGATGGAATCTTAAGAAACATGTCCTTGTTTTAATTTTCAATGATGACAAGGATTGCATTATAACAATAGACTGCTTGATTTTAAAATTGGAATAATCTAGCCCACTAGAAACATTTTAATCTCCTCACAACAAATATAATAATACTTGCAAAAATAAAATAAAATTGATTAATTTATCAATATTTTCTTTTTCTAAATCCTGATAAATTATTTAGTCGAAATCAGATGTACAAAATATCTTGATTTATATTTTTTATCAAGAAATAATAACTTCATATCACAAGTGGCTCCTTCGATTGTGTATATCGAATAGACATATATCTATAGGAGACGGATCCAATACAAAGGGAGTTTAACGTCAGAAGAATAGGAAGTATTTATAACCCTTGATCAAATTAATCAACGGTTAAGATTTAGTGGTCCCCACTTTTCATTTAAAACATGCGTGAATTAAAGCTTGAAGGACAAAAAAGTAATAGCATGCATTTGTTGATTTTTTTTGTGAGTAAATCAAGTTCCATCATTTTTTTATAAATCGAATAAGTTTTAACTGGTTAATCGTTTTTAAAAAAAATTGCACCATAAAATAGAGAATTTTATTATCTTTAATTTGAGTATAATATTGCTATGGTTTTCTCTCGTTTTTTTTACGTGGTCCGTGATTATTGGTCCGTAATTATCAGTTGGTCCGTGATTTATACATTATTACGTGATAATTGGTCCGTAATTATTCAGTTTGCCCTTAATTATTTTGATTTTTACACGTGGTCCGTGTTATGTTACACATGGTCGGTAATTAGTAGTCCGTGATTATTCAGTTGGTCCTTGATTATGCCTGTTAAACGATGGTCCGTGATTTTATATAACACGGTCCGTGATTTTACACGAACCATTATACCCTTTACCCAGATTACACGTGGCGTATTCTAGTGGCTTCCTACGCTTCTAACGTTAATCTCCTTTGTACAATAATCAGCCCCTATATCTATAAGGGGTGAACGAGTTGTTTTGTTTTAATGTTGCGATATTCTTGAGTTCTCTATGATAGGTCTTGACTGTAGGGCTGTCATAACGGGTCAGACACGACCCGTTAAGACACGACACGTTAAGACACAAAACATGAATCTGTTAGACATGAACACAACACGAATTCTTATCGTGTCTGTTTTTTCAAACACGAACACGACACATTAAAAACCCGTAAACACAAAAAGACCCGTTAAGGAACATGTTAACAGTTAATACTATAAATAACTTGTTAAAGAACCTGTTAGAACCCATTAAAGAACCTATTAAGGAACCTGCTAAAGAAATAAGGTTAGACAATTAGAAACTTTTTGAAGCTAATCGGTTACCCATATGACCATATAATTTATTATATTACTTATTTTAAATTTTAAACAGGTCTTAACAGGTACTAACGGGTCTTAACTGATCTTAACAGGTCTTAATGGATCTTAACACGTCTTAACAGGTCTTAACGAGTTTTACCTGTTTAGACACGAAAAATAAACAGGTTTTAACGTGTCGACCTGTTTTAGACACGAAACATGTTAAGGGTAAACACGAAACATGTTAAAGTCGTGTCGTGTTAACGTGTTCGTGTCTGAAATTGCCAGCCCTAGTCTTGAGTTCGAATATGGGTCAAAGTATATTTGCTAAGGCAAGGTCAAGGGTTTACTCAGTTGAGAGGTTCCTCATGAGGGCGTACACATCAAAGCGTCAAATCCGAGTGAACGGTTAAAATCATGTCTTGTGTGTCGTCGTACCAAGTTGTTAAAAAATGTTATGATCCCTTTCATTAAGAGTAAATTACCGATATGGTCCATGTGGTTTACTATTATTTCACTATTGGTCCCTATGTTTCAGAAATTATCATATGTTCCAAAACTTTAGACATTTGTGACACATATAGTCGTTAGATCACCAAATTACTCTCACACACTTGATCAAATTACTCTCACACACTTGATCAAATTACTCTTACATAAAGACTATATGTGTTATAAATGTTTAAAGTTTAGGATCATAAGAATAATTTATGAAACCTAGAGATAAATAGTAAAATAGTAGCAAATCACATGAACCATCTCGGTAATTTACTCTTTTAATTAACTGAAAACGCATTACTTGTTAATAAAATGGTTCTTGTGAAGTCCTTGTGGAGTTTGTGCAACACATTTGGAGTAAAAGAGTATCACTAGATGGGCATATTGATTTATAGTATTTTTGGATGACGCATGTAAACCAATACATCTTAAGAATCCAAGGTTCTCGAAATTTCACTCGTAAACAAAAATAGAAGTTTAACGAATAAATATCAACATTATTATATTAAAATGATACCAGTTTAATAATTATTTTTGAATGACATCTAATACACCCCAACTAAATTACATCAAATTCGTAAGTGGGATCGACTCTTTGACCTCAAAAGAAGCAACATTACACTAAATCTTAGTTTTAATAGCTTTGCTATCAAAGACAACCTTACCCCTTACAATAATCATTTATTGGCTACATGGATGAAGCTTAATAGGGGTCATGGACCGAGTGCTTCCACTTTTTTCATCTATATTGTTAACTTTTCGATTTTCGGCCATTATTTTATAAACTTAACATGTATTTTGATTCCTGTAAATTTCCGCTCTCTTTAAAATGTTCCAGATCAGTCGGTGATTCGCTAGCTATAGCAAGAGTTGAATTAAGTTATTGTCTTATATTGAATCATCAAACTCGAATCCCCATAATGCATGTGGGACTCAAAACTATTTAGTGCATTTTAGTTTGTAATACGGAAAGAAATAAAAAGCTTTTTCCTATTTATTGGAAAACCAATTCATCAGCGGTATTTCAGGATTCCTTTAAATGGGAGGTCTCGGATTCGAAACCTTTCCTCGCGAAAAAGGGGTCTGTGAAGGGTCAGGAGGTTTTCCTTTGAGATTTCATCCTAGAGTGGCTGTGAGGGTTCATGAGAGGTCCAGGTAACTAGACCTTGATAACATTGCATGGAAACAGTGAGTTCACATGATGGAGACCTTCGCCATTAAAAAAAACATATTTATTGGAAATCATGTCATATTCATTTTACAATGATTTACTTAGTTCGTAGAAATAATGACATTGACATGTATACAATCATTAGATCCCGTAATAAGCTGCTGGGAATGACTTGCTATAATTCCTTTTCTTGTAATGTTTTTACTAGTGGGTGATGGACTCTCACAATCTTTATCCTTTTTTTAATAACAAATATATAATTTAACATTAATTAATTTTTACAGCATGTGTAACATTTCCTAAACACCGGTTTAGATTGGTCATTGAATCCGACTAAATACTACACAACCCCATGATCATTTTTTGAAAAAGAAAAACGAGAATAACAATTCGTTTTTACCTACCTTTCTTTACCATCTTCTTCCTCTCTCAGTCTTTTTGTTCATGATGGTCCGTACCCACAACATTCTCTGTCATGTCAACAACATTTTGTAGATTTTTCTCTACCCAAGAAATAAATTCCAGAACGTGCATATAAGAGGAACGTCTAAAAACATACGACTTACTAAACGTTTGTTTGTTGAAAATAAGCTTTAGCGTAAACAGTCGGTGGTCGTGAGCCAAGTTAGGCTTGACTCACGACTCACTTTTTAGCTTTCTCGTTAGCTTGGTGGCTAGTTTGATTGCAAATAGAGGATGATGTCATTAACGTTTATGGTAAGGCTGTCAATTTCAAACACAAACATGTTAACTCGACATGACACTACCTTAACATGTTTCATGTTTACATTTAACATGTTTCAAGTCTACAACATGTCGACATGTTTATTTTCGTATCTGAACATGTAAAACCCGTTAAGACATGTTAATAATTTAAAATTTAAAATAAATAATATAATAAAATAGTTGGGTAGACGAGTACCTTTCAAAATTTTTAATTATCTAGCCTTATTTACTTAACGAGTTCATTAACAAGTTCTTTAACATGTTTTTTAACGGGTCATTTTAACTGTTAACGCGTTTTTAACGGGCGATTTTGTGTTTACATGTTTTAAACGAGTCGTGTTTGTATTTTGAAAAAAACAGACACAATAATTTTTTGTGTCTTGATGATGTTTACTCATTTCATGTTTTGTATTTGTTTTTTTTGAACAGCGGAAGTTTTATTAAACAAACAAGCACTAAATACACCACCAGCCTAGCAAGTTGCTAGCCGAGTTTTACACCATTACAAGAAAGAAAAAACACAACCATTACATATCAGACTCCATTCTAAAGATCTTCCATTCATCCCAACTCCAATACACATTTTTCACTTGATTGTTGATCAACATGTAGCTCACCCTTTTTACTTCTTCCACCAACCCACATACTGATGGCCTATTATCCTTAAAAACCGACTGGTTTCTAGCTTGCCATAAACACCAACAGCCCGCCGGAATAATTGGGTGAATAACCTCTTTCTTGAATGCCCCAACCGGAAGGGATTTATAAATAGAGAACATGTCACGGACATCAAAAGCAAAAATCGGAGGAATTTTATACTATTGCGAAATTACTGACCATACTTCCGATGGGTCGGCCGACTCCTCTTCATTACCACACAAAGGGCAAAAAGTATTAGACACCATCACATGCCTTCTTACAAGACCATCCTTAGTTGGGATCCGATTTATTTCAGCCCTCCAAGCAAAATCATTAACTTTAATCGGAACCAATTTACTCCAATGAAAGACGTACTTCGTCACCCCAGAACTTGCCTCATAAATTCTGGATTTTAGAGAGCTAACCGAAAAAATTCCACCTTTGGATCCCAGCCACATCCATCTATCTTCCATTTCTTTCATTCTTGTAAGACCCATAAGATCGGTACACCTTTTGTATTTGTATTTAACATGTCGTGTATTAACATGTAACTCTAATAAGTTATGTAAGCCCTAGTTTAGGGTAAATAATTGGAGAGAGAGAGAGAGAGATTCAGGTCTACGCAGAATTCAATCTAGCTAGAGTTCGTGGACATTAGTTTTTTTTAACGGTAATTTGGATCACTGACGGAGTGACAAATCATAAACCTATCCGATCATATTCACACTCTATAGGAAGAAACCAACTATAGGTGAGAGAAAACCTCCTAACCCAACATGAAACCTTTATTTTGTCCATATCAGGACTTAATTTCATGACCTTTCTAACATGGTACCTCACTTCAAACACTTAACTGAGGATCATTGGTCGTGGACATTAGTGCAGCGGATAACAACCCATCTCTCCTTGTCACCTTAGCAAGATAGAACACGGGCCACGCCACGTGGGCCAGACCTAGCCATTTTAAGCACGGAGATCATCGCTACATGTGGGTCCCATCACCCACAATTTTATTTACGTAAATATGCCAAAATTAATATTCTATGAAATGACAATAATACCCTTTCCCTTTTCTATAAATTTCAACACATCCATTTGATCACCCTCATTTTTCAATTCTCTGTTTTCCTTCTGAAAAACAGTATTCATTTAGGGAGGTAATTACGATGTTGGGTGTGTTCAGCAGCTCAATAGTCTCACTGCCGGAGGAGCTGGTGGCCGCCGGAAGCCGGACGCCGTCGCCAAAGACCAGCGCCAAGTCGCTCGTCAACCGGTTCGTCGGAAGCAACGCCTCGGCGGTATCGATGCAGATCGGAGACGATGTTCAATTAGCGTATACTCACCAGAACGAGTCAATCACACGCCCAAGGTATGATCTCTCCTATTGCTTATAAATGATCTCTCCGATTGATGTTAGATTCTATATTAATTATGAAACTGTTGCAACTCGAACAACTGAAATTAGTCTACCTGATTGAAACTGAATTGATTGCATTTAATTTCACGCTAAGTACAAGTCTTAACTCCTGACGTACAAGTCGCCATGATTGTGCTGAAGGATATTAGAATATTCTATTTGTAGAAATTATCGGTCGTTGTTCTATACGCATATATATATAATTTTTCCTGATCGATATGTTCATGTTGCACATCTAATTGGCATTTGGACTTGATTTGTTTTTTCCTGAAGTAAGATAATCTGATTTACGTTCTTTACAGACGTTTAATCTGTTATATGATTGATTACCGACGATATTAAAATAGAATCGGCATGCTTATTTGTTGATGATTGATCGATCCAGTGTATAGCAGAACATAAGATATCGATCATCGGTTTACCAATTAATATTTTTTATTTTCTTGTTTGAATTGCATCAATCAGTTTGAAATTAAAAGCCTTGTTAAAAAAAATTTATAGATTTTGCGCTCTAATTTTGATATGAATAAAACTAAACAAGGAATCTGTTGATTGATATTATTGTTAAAGAAAAGTAGCAGACTAGTATCTTTCTTTCTTTATTTTTTGCTTAAATATGCTATTAAAATTATGGTTTGTTGTAGAATCTTCTTTCCATTAAGTTTTTTATGTTAAAATAAGATTAATTGAATTTGTTAACCCTTCTTTAATTATTTTTCTTTGAACATAATGTAACGTCGTTATCTACTTTCTGGAATTGTCCATTTCTTTTATTGAAGAAATACTTGAGTAACATATGAGAATCTTATGGGAGGCTAAAGATTAGAAAAATTAGTTTTTTTTTTTTAATAATATCCCTATTTGTGACCTAGAGTAATGAAACTAATGTCATGTGATACTAATCATTCTATTGTGTTATACAGTACATGATATTATATTTTTACCTTTACATATTATTTACAAATCTGACATCACAAATTCTCCAGACTTTTTCAAAGCATGACGAGTTTTTTTTTATTTTTTTTAGGAAAACCACTAGTGATGCTTTTTTTGTTTGATTTTTATTTTAATAATTTAGTTTGCTTGTTTTTTTTACTAATGTAGCATTACACCACAAACCTTTACCTTTTTTTTCCTTTTCGATAAATGAGTTTAAGCCTCAAGAAGCACCCACTATATTTTTTTTAAACGGCTAATTTTTGGATCACTGGGGTATATTCGTGCCACCATTAGTACCACTCAATATATTATAGTTAATTGTTGACATACAAACTTGATTTTTTTAATAGCAAACATACTTGTCTAATCTACTCATATCTCTACGTTACAATCTATCTTCATAATATTTGAACCTTTCATCAGTAGAATAGAATAGATGCATCTTCTAGGTCCTCTAGGATGTCCTTAGAAATACCCCCACTCTATTAAAATACCAATTATTTGAGTGTTAATTATCAATCAACTTTGCTTTCTGTTCTTGATTTATCCTTTCTCCTATCTTTTATATGGTGATGTGTCATGTGACTCATGATTCTTTAAGCATCTCATATATGAATCCATCAAACTATAAGAGAAACTAATCAACTATACAAAATCTATAATCAACATGGCAGATCTTTTGCAGTCAAAGACGAGATATTTTGTTTGTTCGAAGGAGCGCTTGACAACTTGGGTAGCCTAAAGCAGCAATACGGGCTTTCCAAGTCTGCCAACGAGGTCATTTTGGTCATTGAGGCATACAAGGCTCTTCGTGATCGAGCCCCTTATCCTGTAAACCAAGTTGTTGGCCACCTAATTGGAAATTTTGCCTTTGTTGTCTTTGACAAGTCGACCTCTACTTTATTTGTGGCAACTGTAAGTCATGATTCTTGCCTAACTTTTACTGTAGTGATTATAGTATTATAATATGGGTTTAGTCTTTGTAATTTGTTTAATAATTAATTATAGTGAGTGGTGTTGGTGATGATAATGACAGGATCAACATGGTAAGGTTCCTTTGTATTGGGGAATCACAGCTGATGGGTGTGTTGCATTTGCTAATGATGCTGATTTGCTCAAAGTTGGATGTGGCAAGTCACTTGCTTCATTCCCTCAAGGTTCGATTCGATCCATTGTCGCTATACAAAGGGTCCGACTAGTGGGGGAACTAGTCGAAATGAGCCGTCTAGAGGGGTACCTAGTCAAAATGAGTTTAAAGCAGAAACTGGTCAACTTTTAGAGTAGTTCTTATGAGCCGAGTTAAGTCGGGTTTGGTTGGGTTTACTCAACAATGCTTTTATAATTTTTTAAAGAGTGAGGGTTTGGGTTAAAGTGATGAACTCCCCTTAGAAAGAAAAAATCCCAGGCAACATTTTTTTTTAGTTTTTCTTTGAGGGTGAGGGTAGGGGTGTAAACGAACCAAGGCAGCTTGTGAAATACTCGGGATCGGATCGTTAAAAAGCTCGAACGAGCCGAGCCTTAACGAGCCCGAGCTCGAGCCCAAAAATGTGGCTCGTTTAGTTATCGAGCCGAAGCTCGAGCTTTACATATCGAGCTCGAGCCGGCTCGCGAACCTTAACGAGCTTTTTCTTTATATAATTTTTATTTATTATATTAAGTATTTTTTTATAAAATTAATTATTTTTATATATAAAATTATGATAAATATATTTAAATAAAATATTTTATGTTAAATTTGAAAAATATAATTATAAATCTAATTAAATTAGTAATTAAAGTAAATAAATTAAATAATTAAAATCTAAACGAGCCGAGCCGAGCTCGAGCCTCGTAAATAAAACCTTTAACGAGCCGAGCTCGAGCCTCGTAAATAAAACCTTTAACGAGCCGAGCTCGAGCTTGAGCCCTATTTAGTCTAAACAAGCCGAGCTTGAGCCTTAACGAGCTCGGGATCGACTCGGCTCGTTTACACCCCTACTAGGTGAGGGTGACGTTCAAAAACATCAACTAAAATAAAATTTATAGTAAGTTACAGTTTTCGCCTAGGTTTAATTGTTTTAACCATTTCAACTCAAAATATAAGATTTTATCAATGTAGCATGTGGGATGTGGTTTAAATAACTAATGATTTTGGTCACTAACCATAGTTATGTTTAGGGCCAAAACCGTTAGAATAGTTAGGTTTGGGGGGCCAAACCCGTTAGTTTTTAACCACATGGTAATATAAAAGCTTCTATTTTGGATTGAAATAGTTAAAACACTTAAACCATATGGGTTAAGACCGTAATTTACTTTAAAATTTATTTACATTTTTTTCCCGAAAAGGTCCTAAAATAGCCTCTGCCTTTAAATTAAAAAAATTACAAGGTTTATTGCGACTTTCAACCGGTTACGTTACATTTTTTGATTGGTTCAAGGTGAATCATTTATTGTTTTTTAGTTTTCTAAAATACATGATTTCGATGTACGCAGGATGCTTCTACTCCACAGCAATCGGAGAGCTGAGATGCTACGAAAATCCTAAGAACAAAATCACAGCCGTTCCTGCAACTGAGGAAGAGATACTGGGAGCAAAATATATGGTAATGTATACTTACACACACATATATATGTATTAATCATTAAACCACTTCCACTAAACCTGCATCATTTTTGTTTTATTATTTTTGTGGTCGTTTTCAGTGCTATTTTGGTGGTGTCCTAGTTATCCTATCGTGTGGTCCAATAATAAAACTCCAAAGATTCAAAAACCTAGATATACTTAATTTCAAACTTCATATAGGGGCTTACCCACTTTTTGGCTCGGACCCAGCCACGCATCTTAAAAAAAACTATCAACTTGTTACCAGAAATTCCATAAGTTAAAAAAAATATTTGACAATTTCAAAAAAACCTTTTGTTATAACTTTTTAAATAAGGTTAAAAATTTGTTTTTAAAAAACTATAAGTTGTAGGATTTTTTAACTTTTTGATAGAATATGTTAAAAACTAATCTCAACACCTTTTTTAAAAGCTAATCCAAACAACTTATTAAATTATTGAGTATTCACATATCAAAAACTAATCCAAACACATGTTAAAAAACTTTATTTAACGAAAACATAATTTTGGAGAAAATAAGAAAACAAATCACAATTATTAATTGCATTTCTATTTTCTTTTTATTTAAGAAATGTAAAAAAGAAAAAAATTAAAAATTACACATACGTAACTTGTATGATCCACATACTCAACCTGATCCGACCTGGCTCGAAAAGAAAAAAAATACTATATAAATATATTCAAACGATACTAAAAAATTTCGCTATATTTGTGGGTCCATCACTGAGTTTGTGGGCTCAGCTCCTTATGACAAACTTGTTACGTTGTCTCAACTAGAGTTGCACAACCAAACCGGTTTGGTTTGAAAAAACCTGTTTTCAAACCGGTCCTATCTCGATCTCAAACCGGTTTCACCCAAACCGGTCCGAACCGTAGGTTTGGGATAGGTTTGACATCCTCATCTTTCAAACCGGTTTTCAAACCGGTTTCAACCCTCCAAACCGGTTTCAAACCGGTCCAAACCGGTTCTATAGGTTTGACATCCTCAATCTCCTAAACCGGTTTCCAAACCGAACCGGTTTTCACCAAATCGGTTTTGACTATGCGTTGACCAAACCGGTCCGGTTTGAAAACCGAACCGGTTTGAGAAAAAAACCGGTTTGAGCACCTCTAGACTCTCAACAAAAACAAACTTTGAATGGTGTTTTCTTTTATTTTGATTTGTTAATTTTAACCCGTTAAACCAATAATATATTAAATATGTCATCTTCTATATTGTTTTATTTATTTTTTAGAAAGTGTCAAAATCATCTTATGGCTATGATATATTAAGATATTATTTAGATAGTGAATTTTAAGCTAGAAATACATTATAATAATTTTTGGTTATCATTTATATATATTATACATTAGGTTTTAAGTTAAGCAAGCCAATAAGTCAACCAACAAGCAACCTACAAGCCCAAGTTTACTTTGACTCGAACTCGGCTTGTTTACAAACCAAGCTGATTTTAAGCGGAATACGAGCCGTGGGCTTTTTAAATCTCTATTTTTCAAATACAAAGCAAATAGTGACATTTTGAATAATATTTTGTCAGGTGGAAGCATCGCCAATTCTCTCAGCCACACAGTAAACATTTTCAGTTTCTTTATTGCCTTAGTGGAGCAAGTCCTTAAATTAATAGGATTATAAATACTAAATAGATGTTTGGTTATTATGTTTTAGAGGCTGAGGCTGTAGCTTTCCACTTGTATTGTGTACAGAGACTATCTTGTTTGTGTAATAAAGTTTGGGTAGACATGGATGTACATATAATGTATGGTTGTCATATATTTTCATGTGTGTGTGGTTCATTTCAATGTAGGAATATTCGCTTTCAATATAATTATATATATATATATATATATATATATATATATATATATATATATATATATATATATATAAATGTTACGTCTCATTTGCGGTGCACACATATAATGTATATGTGTGTGGGCTCTTAGAGGACCAAAGTAAATTTGCACTAATTTTAACGTTATTTTACTTATTTTGTGAAAATAACGTTAAAAGTGTTGTGATAACTAACTTCAAACGACAACTTTGAGCCGGGAACTCCTTCGAAGTAGCATCTCTATCTCAACTGGGATAGGGGTAAGGTTTATGTCCATCCTTCCCCCCAGACCCTACTGAATAGTGGGTATATACTGGGTTTGTTTGTTATACATATATATATGTATATAAATGATTCGTAATTTTTATTTTTATTTTTTTAGCAAAAATCGAGTTTGTAAACCATTAAAAATAAAACTTGATTATTTTAACGCTAATTTAAGATACATGTTATTAGTAAAAAATTTTTAAATAAGAGCATGTTATTTGGATTTAAAAATCAAGTTAATTCGAGTTATTTGGATAAATCCGGATTTATAATCTTTCAATCCGAATAAACAATAATCCGATAGAACAATATGCAATCCTAGCTAGCAGCCTAGCAGGACCACACTGTCGACACACCTATTATATGATGTGGCTTACTATAACAATATAACCTTATAGTTGCAAGTATTCTTCTCTTTGTATCCCTCTTTTTTATAATAATCAATTTAAATCCTTGCTACTATTGATTCAGAAGTTGGAACACACACTCTAACACTCAACTTAAAAATGTGTTGCTTGCGCATATTACACTTTATATTAAAATCCAACTAAAAGAAATATTATAGTTTTGAATTTTAGTGTTTAGTCCAAGGTTTTAGTTTCTTATATATATATATATATATATATATATATATATATATATATATATATACTAGTTGGAAACCCGCGCGATGCGGCGTCGGCAGCAACAACAATATACAACGCGGTGTTCGTATTATGCTAACTTATCATTGTTTTCGTGATATAGATAATGCTCTCGATAGTTTTCTTTTTTGTATGCAGTTTGGTGTGGATTATCTATGCCATGAGTTTTACAAAACTCCACTAAATTAATATACACAAATAAAAAAAATAGTTAAAAATCCAAGTTTCAACTATGGTTTGAGCACATGTCTTCCACGACAGTCAAAATCTTCCGGCTTTTTTTTTTTTTCATTTCACCCTAGCCATAATCCTGATTCATGTAAGAGAGAAATGAATAAGTCAATATATTATAAATGAATAGTATGATATTTTAAATTCTATTATTAAATTACCTTAATTTAATAATACATGCATTTCATTCATCATGCAACATTTCAAATTTGTTCCTGGTATTAAATTACTTGCATTTTTAATAGTAAACCCGCACGACGATGCGGGAAACACAACACTGAAATTGACAATATAAAGGTGTTCACCGGTTGATTCGGTTCAGTTTGACCAAATGATCATTTTTTTTCAATATATATTATAATATAGTATATAAAAAGATATAATTATATGAAAAATAACTGCTAGGACGGTAGGACCATCCCAAACATGCCTCGTATCTATCAAACAAACGATATTCGTCATCACAAGGATCGTTTAGAGGATTATAAATTTTATCTTCCAAAACGCCTAAAATTAGCCAGACCCCCTCAGACCCTTTTCCGTTGCGGGAGGGTTTTAAACCCAAGACCTCCCATTTGAAAGAATCTTGGGTACCATTGAGGCAATGTCTCATTGGTAAAAAATTATCATTATATGATCAGAGGGAACCGAATGAACTCTAATACTACTGTTGACTTTATTGTCTATACATAGGGAGACGAATGAGCTCCACTACTACTTTTGATGGGATTAAGAATGGGAAGGATGTTTGTTTTGGGCGGATCTATGTCCACAACTGAGGTAGATGGTGGGACTGTGGGAGTGGTTGGAGCTTGATAATTGATTATAGGTACAACCATGTGCAAGTGCCACGTAATTAACCTTTAAATTGATGACATCAAGGTCTCTTACACTGCATATTAACAAAGCTAAGTTTTACCTGATGACATGATTAGCAGGATATAAACAACGTTTCATGAGTTTTTCATGTGGAGAAAACAAACAAACAAACAGTATATTCTCACTTTCAGTAGGGTCTGAGGGGAAAGAATAGATACAAACCTTACCTTTATCTCAGTTGGGATATAGAAAGACTGCTCCAATTTAAAACATCTAGAAATCATGATACTGAATAAGAACAAGTTTGCTATCAATTAACTAACATTAACAGTAAACTAAAAACTTAAACAGGAGCCCTAGTTCATTTTCAACAACTAACACAAACATCACCCAATGACAATAAGAATCATTATTCATCTTTAATAACATTATAAAGAGAAAAAAACAAATCACAAATTCCATGAGCCTGCTTCAGTGCTTTTACCTAGAATGATTCAAAAGAATGCCTCTTTGCTCCTTCAGTCAGATCTAAGACCAAAACATTGTGATTTAGTCCCACTCTAAAAGGCCATTCGACCCGCGAGCCTGCCTTCTGATATCCTCCTATCAATGGCTGCATCGATTGAGCTCATCTGAAATATCATGTGCCCACCACACATGTAATTAGAAACCTCCAAATCAAAACTAAAAAAAACATTATTATTGTCGATAAGTATCTCAAACCTACAGCTTTGCATCTACGCAAAGAATATGAATTTTCTAGAAGAATCTGAGCTGGACCAAATTGGTTCATCAGCAAAGACTACCTTAGTCCTCATGACCTCGGTCTTTATGCGTAGCCATTCCTTTTAACCCAAAAAAAACAATCATAGTCGGTAAGTTATTCAGTTGAATGATGTAATGACCATCCTAGTAGGTAAATCATTCTGCATTTCTGCATACCTCAAGGCTGCAACCATCCTAAAAGTCCATAATTTAGTTAATGTAATGATCACATAATGCCCTCAATGCTTCCTAAAACACCAACAAAATTACAAAAATGGCAAGATTGATTCCTCTTTTCTAAACTTAAAACCATACAAACATCAAGAATTTGTGTGTTTAATTTAAAAAAAAATTATAAGCAAGAAATATAGTGTACCTGATGACATGAAATTGATGAATGTCCAGCCTTGTCTTTGAAGGTCCAGCCTTGTCTTTGAAGCCTTGAAGGTCCAGCCTGTTTCACCATAGCATCATATAATTGTTTCATATTCAAATAATAATAATCATACAAAAAAACAAATCTTAAATAAGCATATTATGAAAAAATTGCATGATCTGAGTTTTATTCAATCAAGAGAATGAGGAATGCCATAAAATTAAATAGCTAGATTGTGAAATCAACAATATGATAACAAACTAAAGTGAATCTTGAATTAGTTAAATAAAATGCATCTATTAATTATTTCAACCATTAAAGTTTTTGCAAAACCAAATTGACAGTTTTTGACTCCAATTCACTTATTTGAAACCAACAAAATCTTGCAAATATGTTTCACTTAATCCTTATGCAGAAAGAAACCATAACCAAACATAACCTCTCGAGTTGAGTCCCTTTAGCTCCATTCATGAATTATAATAATGAAATAAAGGAAAATAGAAAAATACCAATTCACATTGTTATCTAGACCTGCAAAGCCCATGCCCACATGCTCATAGACCTTAATTTACACACTCACACCATTTTCAGCTCAGCAAATGAGCAAAAAAGCTTGCCCCTAATAATGATTATATAAAACAAAGCATGCATGCCGTTTGTTTGTTTAAAATCTCCACTGAACATCAACATCCTTGATTAATATAAACTTGGCCAAACACAACATATACTGTAATCTTATACATCACACATGAAGATTCCCTTACTGAAACTTAATATGAAATCACCACACAAAACATGAACTTCAGATACAATGAAAGGATATATTGATAGTTTGGTACACTCTTCAACTGATCAAGTATGAAAATATAGTATAAGCTTTAAACCACGCTCAAGGCTTCTAAGTAATTGAAATTAATAATCTTTCAACATATAAACAAGATGGGCATAAGATCCCCAACTAATCAAAACCTACAAATACTCAACAAAATGAGAAACTTCCAGATGCTTGTAGAGAGTCAGTTCAAAATCCCTAAAAATCATACCTGTCGAAAAGCAAGAGAAGCATTAGGAGCGGTAGAGGGTAAATTGAATAGAACCAGGTCTCTTTAAAGGTGAAATCAAAATTTTTGAATTTGAATTTGGAGCCATTTGTTCTTCTTTCATGTATGAAGGTTTCAGAAATGACGTATCCAAGAATATACAGAGTACCTCTTTCTTCTTCTATCTTCAGAGTGTTTCACGGTTCACAAATCGCATCTGGTTGAGAAAAATTCTGAATAAGGAAACAAACTCATACACAAGGTATCAACGCCAGTGACTAATTCTTATTCTGGTATGTCGAAGACGAATACAGCAAAGATAATTGAGGGAGATGAGAAAGTAGGGTAACCAGAGAACTCTTCAACATATGGTAAGCAGATGAGTTTTAAAGGATGTGTGCACTAAATTGTTGTAACTAATGCTCCCTCACTTGTACATTTCTTAAATTTAAGACAATCCATGATTCTCTCTCATATATCTATTATATAGTAGTAAGATATTATTATTATTATTAGGTGTCCGATCCATGTGCTGACGTTTTGAAAATTTTGAATTGTATCATGAGAAGTTTTTAAGTTTCAAAAGTAGTAAACAGAGATAAGAGTATTAAATTTGAGAGATTTGTTTATAAATTTAGGTTTTTCTTTTAATTCAAACAATTGGTTGCCGGTGAGACGGATTTTGTGAGTATTTTTTTCTATTATTTTTATAACATATTTGTGAGGATTTTGTATGATTTTATGTTTTTATGAAAAATTTGCATACAGTTCGTGATAAGCGATTTGATTTTGCTATCTAACTTATGATTATGCAAATGATATATAATACCATTCTCGGGAGTGTACTGTGATAACCCGTCACAATGCACGGGTCGAATAAACCTAGTTCACATAAAACTACCACACCATCTGATTAAATTATAACCATTGGCATAATATTATTATTTTCTTTTTATATTATGTAAAAGGGTCTCAAATTTAGATCTTGCTTGAGGCCTTTTAAGAGATTGAAACAATTTTGTGTAAAATTAATGAGAAATTAAATTAAATACATATAATAAAGAATTACACTACAAAAGTGCATCCCAATATTTACAAACAAGGAACATCAAACAACTTGTTAATGCCAATCAAATCAATAAACCCTTCGTGTTATTGGATTTAAGAAATGAGTAGATAAGCATTATGGAGCGATGGCCTCCGAAATCTCGTATTGTTAATAAGAAATATTAGAATCCTCTTCAAATGACCTTAAAATCAACTTTTCATATTTTGACGTTGACTGTCGTCATGTAAGAATCAACTAGCACCTAAATGTGTTCGCCTTGTCCTTTCACATTCCTATAATATGACACAAATGTAACCTATTGAACATGATTAACATTGTCTGTTCACTGACACAACATAACCAGCCCGGTACAACTCATTAACATAATTAACAAATAACAAGATTAAAAACATCACTTAATATTACAAACCTTAAATAACAATACATAATATCATTAAAACACACAATTTACAAGATATTGATGTCTAGCTCTAAAGCTAATCTAATAAAAGTTTGTATAAAGCTTTGTTTGAAGCTTCAACCCATTAATGAAAGCTTTTAACACCACGTTGTCACACATGTCTGTGTCAATGAATAACGAACATGCCATTTTGTTGATGGAATATTTGGAACGAAAGATGCCGATCTTTTATGATTTTGTCTTTTAAATCTTAGTCTTCCAATTCATACCACCATCAAAGAAGTTTTCGACACGAAGGCAACTTGCATAATGATAGCTCCTAGTAGAGGCGCACAAACTAGCTTTTTTTGGAATATGAACTGATTCCAAACCGGTTTCAGTTTTGATCAAGAATGTCAAAAACTAGGTAGAGATGGAATTGATTCCATTTAGGTTTGAATTTTTGATCGGGTTTTGACTGGTTTTTCACCAGTCTGGTTCTGATTTTTGTCTGGGTAAAGATGAAACTGATTCTAGTTCCGGTTTTGATTTCCATGAGAAACTGAAACCGTTTGTATCCGTTTGTTCAGGTAGGATCGGTTATGGTTCTGGGTAGGGTCAGTTATAGTTCTGGGTAGGATATTTGGGTTTGTTTTCGGAAACAGTTTTTTTTCCACCTCTACCTCCTGTTGGCACGGAGTAATCCTCGACCCATCACATGTCGGTGTGGACCGGATACTTCCAAATAAACAAGTCAGTTTGTTGGGGCCTAATGTGAACAAGTTGGTATATTAGATAGATTATTTTGTGATTAGATCAATTGTAACTTAGTGATCAACTTAGGGTTATTTAAGTTGTTGTTTTGATGATGATGAATGACATCATAGTCATGACTTTCTGATTTAGGGGTTGTTTGGTTGAGTCTGAATTATTAAGTGCTGAATGGTTAAGATGTCTGAATGTTTAAAAGGGTTTGAACCATTAAGTGCTGAACTGATTAAGACCGTTTGGTATTGGTGCTGAATAGTTAAGTACTGAACTGAATCATTAAGAGGTTAATTTATTTCAAACCAAACGCGCTAAATGCTGAACGGTTAAGAGGTAATCTCTTAATGGTTTCATTAAGAGGCTACCAAACAGCCCCTTACTTGGACATCATCATCCCTAAACATGCAACTCTTCAAGTTTTGTGGTGTCTATTAAGCCAAAGAGTGAGATCCTCCATACCACCACATGGTTTCTCAACCCCACTTTCCTTCATAGCTAATGTAGTTATTAAACGCCTTTTTAAATTGTCATCTTAATACTAATAAGCTCTTATACCAGCTAATGTAGAACCAAAACACTACAAGATATATTAAAGACGTAATTTTTTAACGAAAAGTGTAAAAAAACAAACATACCCAATGAATTATTACTTTGAGTAGAGTCTGGGTATGAAAAGTCTATATTATTAAATGATAAAAACATCATGAGTACCCTATTTATTAGAAATTCTATTAGTTTGTTACTAAATTGACAATCAAGAAAATTGTGTGACAACTAATAAGTAATAACATGCATGAGATGGTGACAAATCATGATTTCCATTTAATCATAAGTTAAGAAAAACTTCTAAATTCAAATTAAAAAGAAATGAAGGTTATCTCCGTATTTTCACTCTATTTTTACATTTCTATCGATTAATATATACAACTCTACCATTTGGGTGATTGGTACTTCGTTTTTTTCCTCTTCTGTTCAAATCAAGTTTGGATGGATCATGTCGAGTGATGTTAAAAATAGATAATCAAACTAAATTTGATACACGAAATCATAATACAAATGTTTAAAATTGACTAATGGTGATTAATAATGGACTTGTGCTTAATTTAAATTATTTATTGAGTTTTTTTTCAACTTGGTTTATAATTAACACTTAAAAATTAAAAGTGAAAACGAGATGATTGAAAATTTAGGAGATGTGGTCAGGATTTTAACATATACATGCTATTTTTTTAAGATGGAAAATGCCTCCCCCCTCCCGTGTCTATAAAGTGGGCAGTGACGGATCTTAAACATTTTGAAAATAGTGGCATAAATTTACAAGACCTATAATACATGTTAGTTTTTTGAAGTGATGGGAGCAAAACCAATATGCAAAGCAAAAAAAATAACTTTTTGCTTGAAAAATTAAAACAATGGACGGAAAAAAAAAGAGGGAGGTTGCCCCCAATCCTCTAGATGCTTCACCCATGAAAGTGGATACGCCACTGTTACCGAACGTATTGATTTTAACCGTCAATTCATTTCTATCGCACATAAATAATATAATTAAAGATGCTAATATTATGATCACTTCCTATCCTACCTATGGTTATCATTCGTGTTTGTGTTTGTGTTTGTCTACCTAGACAATGTTCGTGTCCAAACAACTCCAAGTTGTTATGTTTGACCAAGTTTGACCGTGTTGACTCAACGACCCGTTGGTGACTCGTTTAGTTTGTTATCATTTGTTATCATTAATAAGTTATCATTTAGTACATGTAAGTACATAGATTACGTTAAATGGTCAACTTACCATTTATATTAAGTTTCCATTTTTATCAGGTTTCTATTTTCAGTAAGTTTCTATATTTGGAAAGTTTATATTTTTAGTAAATTTGCAACAAAATCATCTTTCATCATTCTAAGTATGCTCGTTTTCTTAAGTGTTCATATTATCACTTAGCACATTGTCACATAACGTTAAGTATGCACACAATTCCAATTTTGGTAACCAAAGTTTCTAAATATAGTAGGTTTCTATTTTTATCATGTTTTAATACTGATGATCATGCAAACACCTTCACAGCCAAATAACGTATCATTTAGAAGCGCATTCCATCATTAACAAGCTCAAACATGTTCAATAGTCCCGATTTGTAAAAATCCCCAAATAGAGTTTCCATTTAAGGAAAGTTTATTACAAAACTTATTTTAATCAACATCAAACTCTTCACTTATGTTTATATGATCATTTTCATCACCAAACACTTAATCATAAAGAAAATGTTACATGCATGGCCCATTCTCTTGACAAAAGTTTCTAAATATAGAAATATATGAACAAAATCCCATTTGATCATATATAACCTTTCTAACATGTTATTAACCATATCATTAACCATAAATCATCATTTGAACATATATATCATACTTAAATCACTATCTAGCATCATCTTGCATCACAAAAGTTTCTATTTATAGAAATAATCACAAATAATCATAAAATAGCATCAATACATCAAAAGATCCTTTCAATACTTCAAATCAGTAAGTTTATGCTACAAACACAGGTTCATAGATGCACAAATTCGTGCATGTGTCTCCTTCACAGCCAAATAACGTATCATTTAGAAGCGCATTCCATCATTAACAAGCTCAAACATGTTCAATAGTCCCGATTTGTAAAAATCCCCAAATAGAGTTTCCATTTAAGGAAAGTTTATTACAAAAATTATTTTAATCAACATCAAACTCTTCACTTATGTTTATATGATCATTTTCATCACCTAACACTTAATCATAAAGAAAATGTTACATGCATGGCCCATTCTCTTGACAAAAGTTTCTAAATATAGAAATATATGAACAAAATCCCATTTGATCATATATAACCTTTCTAACATGTTATTAACCATATCATTAACCATAAATCATCATTTGAACATATATATCATACTTAAATCACTATCTAGCATCATCTTGCATCACAAAAGTTTCTATTTATAGAAATAATCACAAATAATCATAAAATAGCATCAATACATCAAAAGATCCTTTCAATACTTCAAATCAGTAAGTTTATGCTACAAACACAGGTTCATAGATGCACAAATTCGTGCATGTGTCTCCAATAGTGTTGCATGTGTGTTTGTGTGTGTTTAGAGTGCATATGGATTACTAAAGTTACCTCCCAAAGCTCAAGTAGGTTGAGATAAAGCCTGAAAAAGGTCTAGATTGCCTTGGGGTGTGGCTGGTGATGAGCAAATCAGCTAGTGATGGTGTGTAGTAACTCCTCCAAGCTTCCTTCTAGCTTCCAAACTCTAAGTCTTCAAAGAAAGAGGGTGAACGGTTTTCAGATGCTCTATAAGGTGGTTTAAGGTGGGTTTGGCTGGGTTTGATGCTTCTGATTTCAGAGGTGAGGGTAAAGAGTGAAATGAATAAGACTGGGTTGGTATTTATAACATTTTAGTGTTCTGGTAGCCTTCGTGTACCGCCAAGGAACCTCCTCGGACTTCTTGGCGTACCGCCAAGGACAAAAGAGTCGGGTTCTCCACCGAGACACGCCGCGTACCGCCGAGTGGAAGATGATCAGTCGTGGCGAACCGCGACGAGTTTCGGCTAAATTCAAAATTCTCGCCCATCCTTTGTCACACCCCGACCGATGGCGGAACACGTCGAGGTGCAATGTGTAATTGTCCAAAAGCTGATGGTGCTACTTGCAAGTTTCATATTTAAACATTCCCATTTAAAACCAAAGCATCTATTACATAATAATTCAATACAATCATCCATACAATACAACATTAATTCAAATACAATAACTTTGATTAATGTTTAATCTAGGTCTCAAGTTCATATATGATCTTCATACAAAGCTTTAACCTGTTACTCATGTAAAATAGAGTTTGATAAACTATTTGTATAGTTTGTGAGAACTCATAGATTTATATATATATATATATATATATATATAGATATTGAAAGATGCTAAACCAAATGTTCCAAAATGAAATAGATTCAAAGTATACATGTTTACAAGTCACACAATGTTTATGTCTTCAACCAATGTCTTCAAACAAGTGCCATCACAATGTTCAAATCTAGACTGGCTAGGTCATAGATTTAAACATGTTATTCACAAGTTTGCAATGATGCACACTTTCACTTATTTACACAAAGACCTAAGTCTATGTGTGGAAGGTATCTAACTATTCCAAGCTACTTGTGTATGTTTATGTTTATGTATGAAACGTATTCTATCCTAAACCATGTTTGCAACAAGTATAGCACATAGGACATTCATACCTATTCAATCTAGAACTAAGGCCTTTGCATCTACAAATGGTTTTGTAATAAGAATTATAATGTTTGTGTATAAGACATGTGTAACATCCCAAAACATTATAAAATGTAAAAAGGGATATGAGAACTCACTTGTGTGTTGCTTTCCAAATATATCTCAATCAACAAATATATCTCAAATCTCATCATAACTTGGCAACGATGAGTGTGTATATTTATTTTTTAGAAGAGGGACCGTACTTTATTCATATTATAAATATGCATTAGTTAACACAATACTTCACATTCATCTTAAACTTAAACACGCAAATTCAATCACGGCTCCTATCTTCCAACAAAACACACCACCACATTCGACCACCACCCAATCAACAGCCTCTCGTGTGTTCAACAGTTTTTAATCGACTCCAACCAACTCATAAGCTTCATAAATCTTCAAAAATCAAGACTCTTTACTTTCCCCTTGCTTGCTAAGGGTAAACCCGCTCTCGAACGTTTAGTGACTCCAACCAACTCATAAGCTTCATAAATCTTCGAAATCAAGACTCTTTCCTCTCTCCTTGTTTAGACCATAGGTTCGGAGTGTATGTGTTGCACCACTACCGAAACTAAACTGTTAGATGCCTCCGCCATTTCTATCGTAAAAACAATGGCAATAGGTCGATATTACGCTCGTCCTGACCGCCGGTTAGAGTTGTCGTCGAACGGGGTTTGTCAGACCCAATAGTACTATCCAATAATAGTTTCTTTTGTTAGATATACACTGAAATAACACTAAGTATCAAGAAGTTTGATAAAAGAATAAAAAAAAAGAGTAAAAGTTTATAGAAAACTCCTACCCAATTTTCTATAGAAAAAAAAAATCAACTCATAATTTATAGAGTAAAAGTTTATAGAAAACTCCTATATCACCCATGGATCCTAGTTCAACCCGTTCGTGAACTGTTTTTTAATACAGTCGATTCTAGCAAATATGTAAAAGACTAAGTATGAAATTACTCACATAGATGATCTAGTTCTGTCCAAAAGTTTCTCCTTAGGAGTTTAAGAGTTGTGATTACAACTCAACCTAAATAAAAAAAGTAATTTATTGTTTCTTTAGGGTTCAGATTTGATACGTTAGAATATATGGCATATTATGCAAGTCCTAAAGGATATATTTAAGTTTGAATTTTACTATTTGGAATATTTATTTATTTAAATAAATAAATATTCCTATTTGTGTTTGAATAATCCATATCATATATGAATAACATATTCCACCCATTTGTTTTTAATTTTACAGTTTCGTTGTTTAAAATAAAGTTCAATATTTATGGGTAAAAGTATTCATTATAAAAATATGTGAAAAATTGTTTTGAATCTTAAAGAATATTTTTAGAATAATATTAAAATTATTCTTGCTTCTAAAGTTTAATAATTTTTTTTTGCATTTTAATTCAACATTCATGAATTTTATTTCATGTATATAAATAAGTTATTTCAATATTTAATAAATAATAAATAATGGGTCAAACGGTTTGAAAATAACCCATATTGTACTTTTAAGCATAAAATCTCCAAACAAAGACTTTTTTTTATTAAAAAATAATATTTAAGTATATTTGCATTCTATATATCTTAATAATAATTATTTTTTTTTCACTTTTGAGACCACGCAATCTATTTCAACTCGTAAAAAAAGACTATCCATTTTGACATGTTAAACATCTCATCCTTTTCATCACCACCTCCGCGTTACATTAACACATGCTGCCCAATTTAACAATAAGCAAGTGCAACATACCACATGACATGCCCGTAGTGCCACATAACATAGTAACAACCAAATGAATAATAGTTCTCAACGTAAATAACTACAAAGAAACAAGTAATAATAAATTTTGATTAAATATTTGTGATAAAGTCATAAAACCACAATACAACAAGACGTATGCAAAATCTAAATGACTCCTCATAGGACCTAAATGTAACCATGTGATCTTGAATTTGAATATAGAAATCACGTTAATAACAAAGTGTGTACCACATATTCCCAATTTAATGCGATTACTTTTAGTAATAATATCTTGGTAAAAAAGGAATTAAAAACATTTAAGCATCTAGATAGTCTTGAACAACCAATGATGAACCACTACATATCCAACGACTCCATTAATATGCGCATAAAAGGTATTTTAAACATTTGGCAACATCGTTAATTGGACAAATTAGAATATGGTGACTATGAGTTGATCTTGCAAATGATATTTTGTCCCAGTCAACACAATCAATCCATTATAAGTCAATAATAGCATATTTAACTATGGTTAATTGAACTGTTACATTAAATTTACTTTTTATAATACCTTATATATACCTACAAAAACCAATTCTATTAAATATAGAATGCATTCAAAGTAAAAGCACTCAATTATATTTTTCAAGGAAAACATGAATATTATTTGTGAAACAGAATTGCTACTCCAAAATTTCAATTGTCTATGTGATTGTAACCAGACTTATTAAAGTTTTGTCCAACAACATGTTCATAACCAAAAGTTTGGTGTTTGGGTGGAGAAGAACTAGTGACAAAGAAAAACGAATCAAGTGTAAGAAATTGTTCATTGTGTTTGAACTATCGTGCCACGTGTCACACTAAATTAAACCAATTATAGTGTCATGTATGATTTAATAATATAAAATATTATTTAATTAAAGCAATGTTGACCTGGATTTTTGCAGGGTGTCACAAATCATAAGAAGGAAAATCACAAGGGGGTTAATGCCAAAACCCCAAAGTCATTACCTCCTTTACCCAATTGCTCAACCGGATGCCTATATCCCCCGTGGATCCTAATTTAACCCGTTCGTGAACTGTTTTTTATTCCAGCCGATTCTAGCAAATATGTAAAAGAGTTAGTATGAAATTACTCACATAGATGATCTAGTTTTGTCCAAAAGTTTATCCCTAGGAGTTTAAGAGTTGTAATTATGACGTGTCATAATTTACACATCATTTTCGTATTTATTTTATATTAGTTTATCTTATTTTATTAGATTTGTATTTATTTTTTATTAGATTTTAATTATTTTTACTAAATTTAATTTTAAATGTTACTTTTATAGGTTTCGTGGAATAAACGTTCGCATTTACGAAGAAACCGAAGCCCGGAATAATTTTTATGAAGTGCGGGAGCGAGAAATATAATTTTTAGAAGTTCCGGAGTTAAAAAGTGGCATTTCAGGGAGTTTCGGGGCTTAAAAATGGATTTTTGGAAGTGCAGGGGGTGTTTTTGCAATTCTGGTGAAGTTCCAGCCGCAAGGGACACGTGGCAGCCCCTGGGCGCGCCACGTCAGCCTTAAAAAACCCTTGACCCACGAGATGCAGCTGGTACCCGCCTAGGACCCGTGCCCGCACCACATTGCCTCACAAGCAGACCCGTGCGCGACCCAACTGGAGCCCCGGTGACCCGCGTCCCCTTCCCCAACCTTTGACAGGCCATTTGGCTTTTGACCGACCTTCCTCGCGTTGACTGGCCCTTTGACTGAGCCTTTGGACCTTATTTTTGAACCCAGTCGCGGCTATGAACACCAGATCGTGAACCTTTGCTTATTTTCACCTATTTAAGCCATTTAAAACCCTAATTCGTGTGGAATCACCCAAAGACGGCTGAAAACGTAGGAGAAACATTTTTGAAGATTTTGGAGCTTTGGGATCAATTCGGACGTTCGGGGGAGGCTCAGATCGCGTATACAAGTGCTCGAAACGCGTTTTCGGGTTTGTTTATGCATCGTAGTTGTTCTTTTCCATTTGTTCTTGAATTTTCTACCATGTTTAGATCTGATTTCATGTTTATGAATGTTTGGAAGATGATTCTTGGCTAGATCTTTAATTCTACCTAGATTACGGATGATTATTGGATGAAAAATCGGTTTTTCGGGTTTGTTTGATTGAATGAATCTTTGCTTTTGATTTGAATCTGATTGCGGATGATTGTGAATGATTTTAGACTATTTTGAATGATCTGATTACATGCTTAAACTATTTTGTGAATAAGGTTTGATTCGGTTTCGATAAAAACTCGATTTTCACATGATTTTGGGATAAAAACTTGTTTTTAACCTAATTGTGATTTGACTAATCTTAGTAAATCATAAGAATTTCATATACTCAGATTGTAATCAGTGGGATATACCACCTTAGAGGCTAATCAAGCAACAATGTGTTGGGATATCTTGGTTTAAACGGGGGTTTTCAAGTAATTCGCATAATCATTGGATTACTTGTTGATTGTTTATGCCATGTATTTCAAATTCATAATCAATCTGAATTAGATTGATTCATTTGTGCTTTGGTACATTGAGGTTGTTGAGATTGACATAATTATTCAACCTTAGAGGTCTTAAGCATTGCTATTTTGGAGAGACCGACTCGGTGATCCATTCGTATATCCCGGTAAGCTTTACACAACCAGTAGGATCTTTCTAAGTGTTGGATTGTCTGAACATGAGATCTAGCATTTCTTAAGTTCCTGAATAGGTTGTATCATTAGATCCGGTAACATTCAACAAAGCATCCCCGATAGCTGTTACGATTCCTTTAAGATTCCTAGTTTAGGTAGAACCTCCTTCGTATTTGGTTTTCTAGTTCTTGCGGTGTTGAGTTGACTTATTTAGTTTTCTTATTTCTTTAATTGTTTAAAATCATTTTCTCAAAACCAATTCCGCTTTCTAAATTTAGTAAGTTTCTCATTTCGTTAGGTTTACAGTTAGGGTTTATTAGCCGATTCCGTGTCCTTAGGTTCGATATCCGGACTTTCCTTAGCTTTACCTCACACGTAAGGTACACTTGCCTGTTTGTGTAGTTCGGTTTAGGTTATTTTGATTTATAACTCGATCGTGTTAAACCAATATTTCTATATATATAAACCGACACATCAGATTACAACTCAACCTAAAAAAAAAAAAGCAATCTTAGTGTTTCTTTAGGGTTCAGATAGGATACCTTAAAATATATGGCATATTATGAAAGTTCTGAAGGATATATTTAAGTTTGAATTGTACTATTTAGAATATTTATTTATTTAAATAAATAAATATTACTATTTGAATTTGAATAATCCAAATCATATGAATAACATATTCCACTCATTTGTTTATAATTTTACAGTTTTATTGTTTAAAAATAAATTTTAATATTTATGGGTAAAAGTAGTCATTATAAAATATGTGAAAAATTGTTTTGAACATTAAAGAATACTTTTAGAATAATATTAAAATTATTCTTGCTTCTAAAGTTTAATAATTTTTTTTTGCATTTTAATTCAACATTCATGAAATTTATTTCATGTGTATAAATGAGTTATTTCAATATTTAATAAATAATAAAATTATGTTTTGAATAACCTTTTTTAAAATTATTCTATGCTTTGTTTTATAATGCTTGGTTTTAAATTATTGTTAATTAGTTGTTTAAAAACAATCTTGATATTTCAAAATAAATCAACTTTTAAATATATAATAATTAGTTTAACACTTTTAAATTTGTGAAACAGAATTGCTACTCCAAAGTTTCAATTGTCTATGTGATTGTAACCGGACTTAGTAAAGTTTTGGCGACAACATGTTCATAACCAAAATTTAGGCATTTGGGTGGAGAAGAACAAGTGACAAAGAAAAACAAATCAAGTGTAATAAATAAACATTGGTTAACAAAGGAACCACACCCTATATGTATATATCTAAACAAACATTCGTAAATGTAAAGATATGACATGTGTGTGTGTGTATATAGATATTTTGAAGCACCCCACAATTCCTTCTTCCTATGTGACGGTTCATGTTTGACGGTTACCACACGTCAACAACATAAAATACAATATTTTACCAACCTAGCACACAATCAAGACCTTTACAATTTTAAAACCATTCACACTCAATCTATATAGCATGGTGTCCTTTTTGTTCTAATAGAGCACAAGACCATCGCCATTTATTATTTTTGTTCTTACTGTCCCCCATCCTTCGTATCTCATTTTTTGTGACAAATTTCAATCACATTTTCTATTAAATAAAGGAAATCAACAATTATCACTAACATTTTAAAATTTCATGAAAATTCAACTCTTTCATTTTTATTTTTGTAATATTTGTTGACAGAAACTGCGTAACAAACACACTATTTCCACAATGTTTTATTATTCACAGGGGGAGAAATCATGCTTGTACCCGTTTTATTGACGCAGGTGGTTTTAGTTTAACACATTATTACATGAGTTATTTTATCGCTTAAGTCTCATATTTTATAACCGTTACTTGTGGGTAAACGTGAATTATTGGGAATAATACTAATTCGGGAGTGACAACCCTCACCCGTGGTCAGTAGCTCCAACTTTGATTGTAGGTCAGATCGGGTGCATAATATTCATCTCAATACAATGTTTTACGATAGAACATTGGGATGAGGCAATTCAATCATGCCGAGTTCGGTTATGGGAGCTCATGGTAATAATTATTATACACAAACTTATGATATTGTTTTTGAGAACAATAGACACGTTTTGAAATCTTTGTGGTCGAATAAACGACTCGAATTTTACATTTCCAAACCTGTGAAACTCACCAGCTTTATG
>SZYD01001731.1:0-33475 GCA_009363875.1 Mikania micrantha | reverse complement strand
AAACCCAATTGCATAAAATGTGTGCTTACTGTTTAAATCTGAAGTGTTGATGTGTGAAGCATCACGTCATCCCCTTGTTGAAGGGAATTTCGTCCCGAAATTTAACGTGCGCTCTCAGTGTTTGTAATTGCTGTTTTTGAACAGATGAGGATACTTCTTCATCATTTGATCTTCCCTTTCCCATGTGAATTCAGGACCACGTCTTGAATTCCACCGGACTTTGACTATTGGAATATTGCTTTGTTTGAGTTGTTTGACCTCTCGATCCATGATTTCAGCTTGTTCTTCAATGAATCGTAACTGTTCATCCACTTGTATTTCTTCCAATGGTACAATCAATGTTTCATCAGAAAGACATTTCTTTAAGTTCGATACGTGAAAGACATCATGAACTCCACTGAGTTCATCCGGTAGTTTGAGTTGATCGCAACCGACCAATCCTTTCAGGATCTCAAAAGGTCCTACGTAACGTGGGCTAAGCTTCCCGCGCTTGCCGAATCGTATTACACATTTCCAAGGTGATACCTTTAGAAGAACTCGGTCTCCTACTTGAAATTCCAACGGTTTACGACGTTTGTCAGCATAACTCTTCTGTCGATCCCGGGCCGCTGCCATACGGTTCCGGATTTGTACTATCTTCTCTGTCGTCTCGTGTACTAGTTCAGGACCTGTAATCTGACTGTCACCAATTTCAGCCCAACAAACTGGTGAACGACATTTACGACCATACAATGCTTCAAACGGTGCTGCCTGAATGTTGTATGATAACTATTGTTGTAAGAGAATTCCACTAACGGTAAGTGGTTTTCCCAGCTATCACCAAGTCAATTACACAAGCTCGTAACATATCCTCGAGCGTTTGAATCGTACGTTCACTCTGACCGTCAGTCTATGGATGATAGGCGGTACTCATGTCTAAACGAGTTCCCAATGACTTATGAAGTGATTTCCAAAAGTTGGAAGTAAATCGCGCATCCCGATCTGATATGATGGAGATTGGCACGCCATGCCGTGCTACCACTTCCTTGATGTAAATACGAGTCAGTTTCTCTATCTTGTCAGTTTCTTTGATTGCTTGGCTGGAGTGTCAGATTTCGTTAATCGATCGACAATTACCCATATCGTATCACAACCACTCGGTGTACGGGGTAACTTTGTAATGAAATCCATCGAAATCTGTTCCCATTTCCACATTGGTATTTCTGGTTTTTGCAGCAAACCAGATGGTTTCTGATATTCAACTTTGACTTTTGAGCAAGTCAAACATTTGCTAACATATCTAGCAATATCAGCTTTCATGTGAGGCCACCAATACAGTGCCTTCAAGTCATGATACATCTTGTCTGATCCCGGATGGATTGAATATCTAGACTTGTGTGCTTCATCATCACGAGTTCCCTTAATCCACCATGCAATGGTATCCAAAGTCGATTAATGAAATAACGAATTCCATCAGACTTGACATCCAATTGTGTTTCCATCCCCCGTAAGGATTCATGTACCAAATTATCTTTTTCTAAAGCTCCCAGCTGAGCACTACGTACCTTGTCAGGTAGGTCAGTATGTATTGTCATCATAAGTGCGCGAACCCGTCTTGTTGATGTGTCTTTTCTGCTAAAGCATCAGCTACCACATTAGCTTTTCCCCGGGTGATACTTAATCGCGCATTCGTAGTCGTTCAACAACTCAACCCATCGTCGCTGTCTCATATTAAGCTCCTTCTGATCAAAGATATGTTGCAAACTCTTATGATCAGTGTAAATGGTACACTTAGTTCCATACAGGTAATGCCTCCAATCTTCAAAGCAAAAACCACTGCTCCTAACTCCAAGTCGTGAGTAGTGTAATTCTTCTCGTGTGGTCGAAGTTGTCTTGAAGCATAAGCAATCACTTTATCACGTTGCATCAACACACATCCGAAACCCTGTGCAGATGCATCACAATACACCACAAAGTCTTCCGTCCCTTCGGGTAAGGACAGAATCGGTGCACTGCAGAGTTTTCTGTTTCAATAACTGGAATGCACTTCCTGTTTATCCGTCCAGTTATACTTCGTTCCTTTGTGCGTAAGAGCTGTAAGTGGTTTGAGCGATCTTTGAGAAACCCTCAATAAATCGTCGGTAATAACCCGCCAAACCAAGGAATTGTCGTACCTCGGTAGGGGTCTTTGGTGCTTCCTAATTCTTAATCGCTTCAATCTTTGCTGGATCAACATGTATACCCTTTTCATTGACTATATGACCCAGGAATTGAACTTCTCGCATCCAGACGTCACATTTCGAGAACTTAGCGTACAGTTGCTCTTGTTTCAGTAATTCTAACAACAATCAAAGATGTTCAGCATGCTCCTCCTCGGTCTGAGAATAGATGAGAATGTCATCAATGAAAACAATGACAAACTTATCGAGATAAGGTTTACAAACACGATTCATGAGATCCATGAATACACTTGGAGCGTTTGTCCACCCAAATGGCATGACCAAAAACTCATAATGACCATAGCGCGTCCTGAATGCTGTCTTTGGAATATCCTCCTCCTGGACTCTTAGTTGATGATAACCCGACCTGAGATCAATCTTCGAGTAGTAACTCGAACCTTGCAACTGATCGAACAGATCGTCAATTCTAGGTAACGGATACCGGTTTTTGATGGTAACTTTGTTCAGTTCCCGATAATCGATACACATACGGAAAGTCCCATCCTTCTTCTTAACAAATAAGACTGGAGCTCCCCATGGTGAAAAACTAGGTCGTATGAAGCCCTTATCCAACAACTCTTGCAGTTGTGTAGATAACTCTTGCATCTCTGACGGTGCAAGTCGATAAGGCGCCCTAGCTATCGGTGCTGCATCTGGTGTAAGGTCGATTCGGAATTCCACCTGTCTAATAGGCAGTAATCCCGGCAAGTCTTCTGGGAATACTTCAGGAAATTCACACACCACTGGGATGTCTTCAATCTTCTTCTCATCTACCAGCTTCTCAGTTATAAGTGCTATAACTGATGTATGACCTTTATGCAGACATTTGTGTGCTTTCATACAAGATATGAGACGCAGTGGCGTACTGCTCTTCTCGCCTTGTACATACAATGTCTCTCCATGCGAAAGAGGTATACGAACGATCTTTTCATGGCATACTATTTCAGCCTGGTGTTTGGATAACCAGTCCATGCCAATGACTACATCAAAACTGCCTAAAGTGATAGGCATAAGATCAATTTCCAATGTATGCCCCATCAAATCAAGGATACATCCCTTAAGGATATGTTCTACTACAATTAACTTGCCATCAGCTAGTTCTACAGTGTATGGGTCTTCTAAGGAAGTGGAACTAACATTTAACAACTTAGAGAATGAACTAGACACAAAACTCCGGTCTGCACCAGTGTCAAATAGCATAGAGGCATAGTGATTATTTAAGAGGAACGTACCCGTGACAATGTTGGGATCCTCCCGTGCCTGACGTCCTCCAATCACAAACGCCCTGCCCCTAGCACCATTGTTGTTGTTGTTATTGTTGTTGTTATTGGTGCCATTGCCGTTACCGTTGCCGTTGCCATTTGCCTCATTAGTCCCGCCTTCTTGAGTTGGGGCAATCCTTCTTGAAGTGCCTCAGCTTACCACACACTCGAAACAACCCTTCTGTGCGTTGTTCTGGTTGTTATTCTGATTGTTGGAACTGTTTTGCAGCTCTCGCGGCAATCCTTAGCTGCATGACCAACTTTACCACACCGTTGACACTTAATTTTATCACACTGATTTCCTGTATGATGAAATCCACACTGTTGCACTTTGGATGTTTACCAATATAACCCCCTGATGATGATGACTGCTGACCACTATTCGAGTTGTGATAGGACTTGTGTGAATCCTGCTTTCGGTTCTGCTGAAACGGCTGTTGGTTGAAATTCTTAGAGTTACTGCTTTCCCCACTTCCTCTTGTGGTCACCTACCTTAGTAACTGATGTTCGTTTAGGCAGAGTCCCCTGTAACACTGCCTGATCAGTCAATTGGTGCGCTAAACGAACAGCTTGCTGAATCGTTGTAGGATTTGCAGAAGTGACCAATCCCTGGATTTGAGGCACCAATCCCCCGATGTACCTCTCTATCCACTTACTGGCTGGAGTTGCCATGTGTGGTAGAAGTCTGGCCAGTTCATGTGATCGAGTCGTGTATTCCTCGATGTTTTACCCCCCATCTTGAGATGCCAATACTCCTCCTCCAGTTTCTGCATCTCACTGCGAGGACAGTACTCCTCCTGCAGTAAAGTCTTGAATCCATTCCAGGTTAAGGCATTGGCTCACCTAGTCCCAAAGTCTGAACATTCGAGTTCCACCAAGTCAATGCTGGACCCTCCAACGTTCCAGTGGCATACTTAACCTTATTCTTCTCAGGACAGTTACACATCTCAAAAACTGATTCAGCTTTTTCAATCCATCGTAGGAGTCCAATGGCTCCCTCCGATCCTTTGAAGTTATGTGGCTTACAGTCCAAGAACATCTTGAACGTGCACGCCTGTGGGTTCACTAATCCCCCTGCTGGTCCTTGTGGCCCTGTAGTGTGTGTCTGAACGTAGTTCGCGATTGCCTCCGCGACTCTGTTATTGATCAGCTCATTGAGCTCAGCAACTGTCATCTGTACGTTCTCACCGGCCATTATCTTCCTAGTTAAAAGAAATGTTAAAGTGTTATCAAAGTCCAATGTGAAACGTGTAAACAATACAACAAACATCAAAATGTAATGTAGAAATCAACACAACTGTTGGCAATAAGTAATAGTTTTCAATAAATAATAATCTGATTTGAGTACAATACTTTCAAAATCAAAACACAAATTTTTCAAACATCTAATGTAGGGACACAACCCGCCCCTAATAAGTTTAAACAAAATAAAGAAAATCAAGCATCCTCAATAGTGGATTCAGGATCAGAATCAACAGCTGGTGCTGGTTCCTCCCCTTCCTCCTCTTCATCCTCTTCTTCATCCTCTTCTTCATCCTCTTCTTCATCCTCCGAGACCACCAAATCTTCCAAGGCTACAAGTCTGCCTTCCAGAATCTCAGCTCGGTTCTCAGAAGCTTGGAGACGACCAGTCAACTGGATGATCTCATCTCGCATCCCATTAACCATGTTGTGAAGGTTATCGTGTCTTTCATTCGCATCCCAGAGTTCCCGAACATTGTACTCAATCCTATCATTTGCCCAGTACAAGTCCTCACGTAGTTGGGCAATCTCCTCAGAATCAGTCCGTTGCCTCTTGGGCTCAGGAACATCCAATGCAGGTGGTGGATGAGTAGAAGGTCCCTCAGCAGGAATCTCCTGAGTACCCTCAGCTGGCTCCTCCTCCGGATCCTCCTCAGGGTCTGAATCATCTCTCTCAAATGGTGGGAGATGGGATAGGTGGTGCTGGTGATGATGGTGGTACTGGAGCTACCGGCTCCTCATCCTCCGAATCAACAATGTGTATGTATGGTGCTGATGATGAAGATGCCATGTCTGTTACATAATACCATATGTAAGTGCAGTGTCATGGAATGTATAAGCAAGTCTATTACATAATGCCATATGTAATTTCTAAGTGATATGTGTAGGTATGCGTGTCTAATGTCTAACAGTTATAGTATAGGCCTACTAATGCAAACCTAGTTCGCTATAACCTGTCTCTCATACCAATCTGTCACACCCCCCAATTTTCAACTAACGGAATCATACCGTTTGGGACGTGACAAACCAGGATCTCAGATCATTAGACATAACGAAGACCTCTATATGAATTTCAAAATACTTTGGTCTAAAACTGTACTATCAAAGTTTTCAAAGTTTGCAGAAGCGTTTTAAAACAATAACAAACGTAACAGTTGTAAAATGTAAATTACAAAACAAAATCCCAAATGTTCAATCCAAACAACAAAAATGTAAAACATGCATGCGACTCGATCTCCTAGTCCATGCCTGCTTTCTTGTGTACCTTAGCGTCCTGAGAAAACATGTAAATCAAGTCAACACAAAGGTTGGTGCATTACACAGGTTTAAGCATTCACAAATGTTTGAAACCACAGTTGAACAAAATGTTTGCAGATAACATAATCACACATGCATAGTCATGATAGCTAGTCATTTATACTATTTACATAAGTGGTCGACACCGAAGCTGACTGTTGCATGCTAACGCATGTTTTGCCTTGCCCCTATTGTCTAGCACTGGAGGAAATACAAGTTGATGATCATACCATTGGAGGAAATACAAGTTGATGAGCAACTACACTTCATTGAAGAACCCGTAGAGATTATGGAACGTGAAGTTAAGAAACTGAAACGTAGCCGTATTCCTATTGTAAAGGTTCGATGGAACTCCAAGCGTGGACCAGAATTTACTTGGGAGCGCGAGGACAACATGAAAGCAAAGTATCCCCACCTGTTCGAGAAGTAAAGACCGATCTTTATGCTTAAATTTCGGGACGAAATTTCTTTAACAAGGGGAGACTGTGACAACTAGTACCTGACCGCCCGGCAAGTCCGTACGGTATGTGTACTTGCATACAGTAACTATGTGTACATACGTATTTGTAAACAGTTTTTGTATTAACAGTATTCTAAATATAAGAACAGTTGTACGTATTTTCGTGTAAACTTAAATACATTAAGTACAACATACATCTGAAACATAAGTTGTGTTTATTAAGTGAAAACTTAATGACAATTAACACAACAAATCATGAGAAACAACGGTGTTCAAACATATTCAGAAAACAAATCGGTTGCGATCTGATATCCATAGATGACAGGAATCAGATGGCCGACATTTCAATGAGAAAACAATGTGATATCAGGATGTTTAGTTGAGTCCGACAGTGAGGAAACACAATTTAAACATAAACTGCAGTGTCGTTTCAGAATAACGAACTGACAATGTGTTTGAGTGGGTGACGATTCACACAAACATATCTTTGAGTTTAACGTTCTGAAATGATGACTGGAAAGTAGAAAACAAAAGTCGGAAAGCAAAACCATCGTCGTGTTCGTTCGAATGATGATTCGAACGAATACGCGCGATGGTGACGCGATTCGACGAAACGAAAACGAATTACGACGCGAAACGAATTTTAATTTAATAAAATAAAATAATAAACATTTTTACAATTTTGAAACTCATCAAATTAATTAAAATAACAATTATATTTTTTATTTTTAATTACGCGTAATTTTCCGGATACGCGACGAAAACGCGAACCGAGCAACCGAAACGGACCCGAACACCCCCGCGTGATATAAAAACCTTAAGTAAGCATTATTTTCTCTCATTTATCATCTTCATCTCTCTCTCTCTTCAAAATTTCCGGCCAAGAAATCCTCCACCATTGTTACACCTTCAAATGCTCATAACTTCCCTCAAATCTTCACCGATTTGAGTGATTTTCGCGTCCACGCGTAGCTCTTGAAGCCCTCTACACAAAAGTACAACATATCTAAGGAGATAACCAGCCAAATCGAAGGTAACAACGTGTTAAAATGCTGAAAAATAGGGTTTTTCGCTAGGATGAGGGTGCGTTGCTCGACTAACACCTTAAAAACCGGTTAAAGCTTGTCATTTCGAACCACACGACCATCAGTACATCATCTATGCTCAGCTTTGTCATGATGAGTCAGATCTGCAACAGCTCGAAAGTGCGATCGAGATGGGAACAGGCTCGCTTGGTTGGAAGTTTCATCAGTCGAACCTGTTGAGGGTAGGGTTAGCTGCCGAACCCTACTCCTACTCGCGAATCTTCGAGCTGCTGCACATCCAGACGAATCTTTCAATGCTCAGACGAACCATCTGACCTCATCATGTTGACGAACCCTCAGTCCCTAGACGAACCAACACATATGAACAACCTTCATGTTTGGCCACCGAACCCTAAAGAGACGACGAACCCTTCGCAAACATGATGGTTCGCCGGTCACCATCACTGCTAAGGAAACGAACCTATTTGGTCAACCTACTGCCGAACCATTTCATGCAACGAACCCACATATTTGAAACCTTAGCCGAACCTAGCTAAAAGAATTCAAGGTTCGCTGCCTCTTTGTTGAACAGATAACATCATGCGAACAGCCATGTTATCACGAAATCTCCAGACAAATTTAAATGGCTGTAACTCCATTGCTTGATTAATTGACTTAGTTTAACTGCTGGCCCAACATGGAGCCCAAGTCATTGTTGTAGCAGCCCACATTAGGCCCAACATCATCCATAGTAGTCCAACAGTAGCCAACACTTCATTTTATTGAGGCCCAGTTTCATTTCTTCAGCCCAGTTCTGTTCGGCCCATCTGGTCAGCCCATTACCGGCCCAAGCCCATTTAATTCAGCCCAAGTACAAAACTCATTAGACCCAAAACAATACGTATATTAAATTTATGGTGTTAAACGGTTCACCATGGCTTCCTTTGTTGGGTTTAACCGGACCACTCAAATATAATTGACACAGATAGTGAGCTCAAACACTTGTCTAGATCCTTATATTTATTAATGGGGCGAAGCCCATTCGGTCCAATCAACTCACCACATAGAAAGGAAATTTATTACAAAAGTGATGAAATTGTAGTTAAAACAATTGATGACAATTAAGTCTTAAATCATAACGTATAAGCATACATTAAACTCAAGTCAAATTGATTTAAGCAATAATAAATTTTACTTCAATGGTATTGGACCGAATAAGGATCGAGGCAAGAGGTTATAACAAAGATAGGGCAAACGCATACACGCACTAAATTCTATAATGAATACTTATGGGTCAAATACAACATGAATTCAATACAGGAACGTGAACACACTACAAGAACAACCAAAGAGCGCGTGCATTCTCTCTCTTTTAAGCTAAGTCAAACCTACAACAACAAGGTGAGTTCATATGCCCCTTTTACTTTAATCTTAACTGATTTTAACTCTCGGGGATGAGAAACATGTTTACTTTTATTTATTTAAAAGTTTTGTTTAACATGTTATTTATACTTTGATTTTGATAATATTAAATTGTTTATTATCGCTTATCATTGTATGCATGCTTGTATGATCATAAGATAACAGGGAAACTCAGAAGATTATGATAATGTACTTTCATAATCATCAACACATTGGATAACACAGTTGTAAGATTTTATCTTATAACACTTAGTTATTCCTACAGGAAAGAACATTGAAACAATTTGTACACGAATAAACAATGAGAACAATTACAGTGAAACATGGTGACACTTCACAGCACATGAATGATCAGAAGATAAAATATCTTCTGAATATCATTCCACATCATAAACGATCAAGTGTGATAAGTCAATTCTTATAACATTTGATCAACACCCTAAAAACATACTACTAGGTAGTATGATCGCATTGATTATCCACCACCTGCGTCACTTAAGGGTACTAAGACTTGTTCTTACTACGGCTTAAGGATTACATGGTGACCATATGGATTACTGTGAACGGCGACCATGATAACGTAACTTCATGCCTATCACTGCCAATCACACATAATTAACATAATGTGATAAGACTAGTTCTTATTCGAATTTGTTAATTACATGAGACAATCCCCGTAAAGGCCTTGGGATCACACGGTGGGATAGAGGTGAATGGAAGGCATTGGAATCTGATTATGTGAGGATTACAATGGGTTCCATTTGGGCTCTATACACTGCATTGGACAAAACATGACAACAGTTAACTAACACTTTTAATTAATTAAAAGTGTAACATAACAGTTAACACACAGACAATAGAATAATACAAGGAGCAGATTTACTAAATCTAACATCCTTACTATACAAATGGTTGTCAATACTTCGGTTTGATAACTACAACGCTATCATTATATTATTCTATCATGGAACACAGGTGATCAACAATGGGACAATCAGGTGGCATGGGAATGGAAATCAATAGTTGTATTACAAGTAGTGTGGAGTTCTAGTAGGGATGTGGTGGGATGTTGGCTAGGGCTTGTTCCCTTACATATGCCCTATATATAAGCATCACTACTAGGATAACATAGTGCTTGTAAGTATAACTATTGAGGAGCCATCAATGAACATATGAACATTACACATACAAGCAACATAACAGAACATTGGGACAATGCATGTGATTGAATCAGAGTTTTCAATTAACTTACTTATGAACTCACCAACCTAGTGTTGACTTTGTTTAAATACATGTTTTCTCAGGTGACGAACAGGTGTAGAGACATACATGCAAGGTTTAAGCTAGAGGACTTTTAGAAGACCTAGCTTATTTTGTGTTGCATGCTTTTGGTGCCTAAACATTGAATCATCTTTTGTATATCTTGTACATATACAAGATATAATTACATTGATTCTTGGTAGATTTACTTGATTAAATTATGAACGTTACAGTGTAATTTAATCTTGTAATTCTATATCATTGATGTGTTAGCATTTCTCATTTTGATTATCATGTGCTATGTAACAATCTGATCATTTGATTATCACTCAAAGATATCGCGCCCCGGGAACCTTCCGCCCGACGGGAAAACCCGATCCGTTCCCGCCGGCCCGGGGTGTGACAGATTGGTATCAGAGCCATGGTTATAGAGAAATATAGGTCATATTATTTGAACGGTTTGGCCTAGACTATAACCTAGGGAACCTCATGTAGAGTTCTTATGATATAGGATTCTATTTGCATATGTCTTCTGCTTCTGATCACTGCACTAACCGATTTCCTTTCGGTTATGATCAGAATGCCGCCGCGAAGACAACCACCTCTATTACCGCTGACTCAAGGTTCAGCTCCGCACTCTTCGACACCGACACCCGCCAGACTCTCCTCCACATTCACCACCACCTCCACCTCCTCCTCCTCCACACTCTCCACCACCAGGCTCAAGCAATGTTCAGATGATAGATCCTGCTACTATCGCCTTGGCAACACTGCTGAGTACTCAACTGACAAGTCAGCTGAAAGATGTCATCCCAGAGATGATAAACAGGATTCAAGGCCACGGCAACATTTCTGGCCATTCTACAGGAGAGGCTAGTGGAAACACTGGTCATACTTCTGACTACTCCTACAAGTCTTTTGTAGGATGCAAACCCCAAGTTTCACAGGAGTCGAAGGAGCTGTTGGACTAATTCAATGGCTTGAGAAAATGGAGAACACTTTGGACATAAGTAGTTGTCCGGAACATCATAAAGTGCGCTATGCAGCTGGATCCTTTAGCAAGAGAGCTTTGACATGGTGGAACGCACAGATCAGAGCTAAGGGAAGAGACGAAGCAATGGCAATGCCCTGGTCAGAGTTCAAACTTCTTCTGAAAAACGAATTCTGTCCGAAACATGAACTGCAGCAGTTAGAGACGGAACTCTCGAACCATGTAATGAAGGGAGCTGATCATATGACCTTCACCACTCGCTATCATGAGTTGGTAGCTTTGGTGCCAGAAATGGTACCAACATTGGAAAAGCTGATTGACCGTTATGTGGCGGGATTACCTTCTTGCATCCAAAGTATCGTGTTGGCTGCTTATCCTGCTACTTTGGAGGCTGCTATCTCCCTCTCAGCTAAACTTACCAAGGTGATGGTAAGGTCTGGAGTGTTAAAGGATGAGGCTGAAACAGCCAAAGCTGGAACTTCCAAGAAGTCGGATAAACGTCCGGCTAAGAAACAAAAAGTGGCAAGGAACTTTGCTGCCACTACTCAGGCCCCAATGCTTAATCAGCCACCACCACTACAGATCAGAAAGCCATATACTGGCACTGCACCTTTGTGCAACTCATGCCAGTACCACCATCTACCGAACGTCCCGTGCAGACACTGTACTAACTGTGGGAGGTTTGGTCACATGATGACTCACTGCAGGAGTCCGAAGACTCTAAACAGAAACAACAACGCAGCTACTGCTGCTGCTGCTGCAGATCCTAGGTCTTGCTACAACTGTGGAGAACCAGGACATTTCTCTCGGGATTGTCCCAGGAGAAACCAACAAGGGGCTCAAGCACCAAGAGGAATAGCCTTTCAGATAGGAGCTGCTGCTGCTCGTCAAGACCCGAATGTGGTCACGGGTACATTTCTCTTATCTGACTCATATGCATCCATACTGTTTGATACTGGTGCGGATCAGAGTTTTATCTCATCCGACTTTGCATGCCATCTTAATTATGATAAGGAAATGTTAGACTCCCCTTACACTATTGAGATAGCAAACGGCAAACATATCACAGTAGACACAATATTTAGGAATTGCCCACTAACACTTGGCGATCACACGTTTTCCATCGACTTGATACCGATGGAGCTGGGCAGTTTCGACATCATTATCGGAATGGATTGGCTATCTCTTAACAGAGTCGAGTTCATCTGTTCCGATAAACTATTACGCATTCCTATGCAGAACAATGAAGTCTTGGAGATTCATGGCGACCAAGCGAAACGCAGTGTCAAGATAATATCGTGCATGAAGGCTCGCAAGTACTTACGAAAACAATGCGTTGCATTTCTAGCTCACGTGATTCAGAAAGACAAGAAGACGATCAAGATTCAGGATGTACCAGTCGTGAGAGATTTTGCAGAAGTCTTTCCGGATGACTTACCGGGACTGCCACCCGAGAGATCGGTGCAGTTTCGAATTGATTTGATTCCAGGAGCAACTCCGGTAGCTAAGTCCCTTATAGACTTGCACCATCTGAGATGCAGGAGTTGTCTAATCAGTTACAAGAACTTCTCGATAAAGGATTCGTCCGACCGAGCTTTTCCCCGTGGGGAGCTCCGGTTCTTTTTGTCAAAAAGAAGGATGGAACTTTCAGAATGTGCATTGACTATCGAGAACTCAACAAACTCACCATCAAGAATCGGTACCCGTTACCGAGGATTGATGATTTGTTTGATCAGTTACAGGGAGCACAGTACTTTTCAAAGATAGACCTGAGATCAGGCTATCATCAGCTCCGAATTCAAGAGGAAGACATACCAAAGACGGCTTTTCGTACTCGATATGGCCATTACGAATTCATGGTAATGCCATTCGGATTGACGAACGCACCGGCGGTGTTCATGGACTTAATGAACCGGGTGTGCAAGCCGTATCTTGATCAGTTCGTCATTGTCTTTATTGACGATATACTGATTTATTCAAAGAACGAGAAGGAACACGAACAACACCTCAAGACAGTTTTGGAGCTTCTGAAAGAGGAACAACTCTATGCCAAATTCTCCAAGTGTGAATTTTGGTTGAGAGAAGTTCAGTTTTTGGGTCACGTGATTAACAGTGATGGTATTCACGTGGATCCTGCCAAGATAGAAGCAATCAAGAACTGGGATGTGCCTACGACATCAACGGAGATCCGATCATTCTTGGGATTGGCAGGTTATTACAGGAGATTCATCTCGAATTTCTCTAAGATAGCCTTGCCTCTCACCAAGCTCACACAGAAGTCTGAACCTTTTGTGTGGACACATAAGCAAGAGGAGGCATTCCAGACATTGAAACAAAGATTGTGCAATGCTCCAATCTTAACACTCCCAGAAGGCAGTGATGACTTTGTTGTTTATTGTGATGCTTCCCATCAGGGACTCGGTTGTGTTTTGATGCAACGAGACAAAGTCATTGCTTATGCCTCACGACAGCTGAAGATACATGAGAAGAATTACACGACACATGATCTAGAACTGGGAGCTGTTGTTTTTGCATTAAAGATTTGGAGACATTACCTGTATGGTACCAAATGCACTATCTTCACAGATCACAAGAGTCTACAACACATATTTGATCAGAAGGAGCTTAACATGAGACAGAGACGTTGGGTTGAGCTCCTGAACGATTACGATTGTGTGATCAAATACCATCCGGGAAAAGCAAATGTCGTTGCAGATGCTTTGAGCCGGAAGGAAAGAGTCAAACCCCTACGCGTTCGCGCAATGGGAATGACTGTGCAAACCAGTTTGAGAGATCACATTTTACAAGCACAACAAGAAGCAGTGGCAAGAGACAATCTGAAACGCGAGCTCGACTGTGGAGCCGAGAAACACTTTAAGACAAAGCAGGACGGAGTTATCTATTATCTGGATCGTGTTTGGATTCCAGCAGTAGATGAACTTCGAACACTCATTTTTGACGAGGCACACAAGACACGTTACTCAGTTCATCCTGGTGCCGATAAGATGTACCAAGATCTTAGGTCGTTTTATTGGTGGCCGGGCATGAAGAAAGACATTGCCACTTATGTTGGCAAATGTCTCACATGTGCCAAAGTCAAAGCTGAACACCAGAAACCTTCGGGTTTGCTGGAACAACCGAAATACCACAATGGAAGTGGGAACAAATAGCTATGGATTTCATTACCAAGCTACCCCGCACTTCCAGCGGATACGATTCTATTTGGGTCATCATTGATCGATTGACCAAGTCCGCACACTTCTTGCCGATCAGAGAGACATACAAGATGGAGAAACTAGCAAGGCTATACATTGATGAAATAGTAGTGAGGCACGGAGTGCCATTGTCTATTATTTCCGACCGGGACAGTCGATTTACTTCGCGGTTCTGGCAATCATTGCAACAATCCTTAGGGACAAATGTTAACTTGAGCACTGCTTATCATTCACAAACGGATGGACAAAGCGAGCGCACCATTCAAACCTTAGAGGATATGTTGAGAACATGCATCCTCGACTTCGGTGGAAGTTGGGATACACACTTACCTCTCATTGAGTTCTCCTACAACAATAGCTACCACAGCAGCATCGGATGTGCTCCTTTTGAAGCACTTTATGGTAGAAAATGTCGGTCTCCAATTTGTTGGACCGAAGTGGGAGACAACAGAATCACTGGGCCTGAACTTATTCAGGAAACTACTGATAAGATTGCCCAGATACAACAACGATTACAAGCAACACGTAGCCGCCAAAGAGTTACGCAGACAAACGGCGCAAGCCTTTGGAATTCGATGTGGGTGACCGAGTCATGTTGAAAGTGTCCCCATGGAAAGGCGTAGTTCGTTTTGGGCTAAAGGCAAGTTAGCACCTAGGTATGTCGGACCGTTTGAGATTACTCAACGAATAGGTCCTGTGGCATACAGACTCAGACTCCCTGATGAACTCAGCGGAGTACACGATGTGTTTCATGTATCAAATCTCAAAGGTGCTTAGCAGACGAGTCATTGATCATACCATTGGAGGAAATACAAGTTGATGAGCAACTACACTTCATTGAAGAACCCGTAGAGATTATGGAACGTGAAGTTAAGAAACTGAAACGTAGCCGTATTCCTATTGTAAAGGTTCGATGGAACTCCAAGCGTGGACCAGAATTTACTTGGGAGCGCGAGGACAACATGAAAGCAAAGTATCCCCACCTGTTCGAGAAGTAAAGACCGATCTTTATGCTTAAATTTCGGGACGAAATTTCTTTAACAAGGGGAGACTGTGACAACTAGTACCTGACCGCCCGGCAAGTCCGTACGGTATGTGTACTTGCATACAGTAACTATGTGTACATACGTATTTGTAAACAGTTTTTGTATTAACAGTATTCTAAATATAAGAACAGTTGTACGTATTTTCGTGTAAACTTAAATACATTAAGTACAACATACATCTGAAACATAAGTTGTGTTTATTAAGTGAAAACTTAATGACAATTAACACAACAAATCATGAGAAACAACGGTGTTCAAACATATTCAGAAAACAAATCGGTTGCGATCTGATATCCATAGATGACAGGAATCAGATGGCCGACATTTCAATGAGAAAACAATGTGATATCAGGATGTTTAGTTGAGTCCGACAGTGAGGAAACACAATTTAAACATAAACTGCAGTGTCGTTTCAGAATAACGAACTGACAATGTGTTTGAGTGGGTGACGATTCACACAAACATATCTTTGAGTTTAACGTTCTGAAATGATGACTGGAAAGTAGAAAACAAAAGTCGGAAAGCAAAACCATCGTCGTGTTCGTTCGAATGATGATTCGAACGAATACGCGCGATGGTGACGCGATTCGACGAAACGAAAACGAATTACGACGCGAAACGAATTTTAATTTAATAAAATAAAATAATAAACATTTTTACAATTTTGAAACTCATCAAATTAATTAAAATAACAATTATATTTTTTTATTTTTAATTACGCGTAATTTTCCGGATACGCGACGAAAACGCGAACCGAGCAACCGAAACGGACCCGAACACCCCGCGTGATATAAAAACCTTAAGTAAGCATTATTTTCTCATTTATCATCTTCATCTCTCTCTCTCTTCAAAATTTCCGGCCAAGAAATCCTCCACCATTGTTACACCTTCAAATGCTCATAACTTCCTCAAATCTTCACCGATTTGAGTGATTTTCGCGTCCACGCGTAGCTCTTGAAGCCCTCTACACAAAAGTACAACATATCTAAGGAGATAACCAGCCAAATCGAAGGTAACAACGTGTTAAAATGCTGAAAAATAGGGTTTTCGCTAGGATGAGGGTGCGTTGCTCGACTAACACCTTAAAAACCGGTTAAAGCTTGTCATTTCGAACCACACGACCATCAGTACATCATCTATGCTCAGCTTTGTCATGATGAGTCAGATCTGCAACAGCTCGAAAGTGCGATCGAGATGGGAAACAGGCTCGCTTGGTTGGAAGTTTCATCAGTCGAACCTGTTGAGGGTAGGGTTAAGCTGCCGAACCCTACTCCTAACTCGCGAATCTTCGAGCTGCTGCACATCCAGACGAATCTTTCAATGCTCAGACGAACCATCTGACCTCATCATGTTGACGAACCCTCAGTCCCTAGACGAACCAACACATATGACAAACCTTCATGTTTGGCCACCGAACCCTAAAGAGACGACGAACCCTTCGCAAACATGATGGTTCGCCGGTCACCATCACTGCTAAGGAAACGAACCTATTTGGTCAACCTACTGCCGAACCATTTCATGCAACGAACCCACATATTTGAAACCTTAGCCGAACCTAGCTAAAAGAATTCAAGGGTTCGCTGCCTCTTTGTTGAACAGATAACATCATGCGAACAGCCATGTTATCACGAAATCTCCAGACAAATTTAAATGGCTGTAACTCCATTGGGCTTGATTAATTGACTTAGTTTAACTGCTGGCCCAACATGGAGCCCAAGTGCATTGTTGTAGCAGCCCACATTAGGCCCAACATCATCCATAGTAGTCCAACAGTAGCCAACACTTCATTTTATTGAGGCCCAGTTTCATTTCTTCAGCCCAGTTCTGTTCGGCCCATCTGGTCAGCCCATTACCGGCCCAAGCCCATTTAATTCAGCCCAAGTACAAAACTCATTAGACCCAAAACAATACGTATATTAAATTTATGGTGTTAAACGGTTCACCATGGCTTCCTTGTTGGGTTTAACCGGACCACTCAAATATAATTGACACAGATAGTGAGCTCAAACACTTGTCTAGATCCTTATATTTATTAATGGGGCGAAGCCCATTCGGTCCAATCAACTCACCACATAGAAAGGAAATTTATTACAAAAGTGATGAAATTGTAGTTAAACAATTGATGACAATTAAGTCTTAAATCATAACGTATAAGCATACATTAAACTCAAGTCAAATTGATTTAAGCAATAATAAATTTTACTTCAATGGTATTGGACCGAATAAGGATCGAGGCAAAGAGGTTATAACAAAGATAGGGCAAACGCATACACGCACATAAATTCTATAATGAATACTTATGGGTCAAATACAACATGAATTCAATACAGGAACGTGAACACAACTACAAGAACAACCAAAGAGCGCGTGCATTCTCTCTTTTTAAGCTAAGTCAAACCTACAACAACAAGGTGAGTTCATATGCCCCTTTTACTTTAATCTTAACTGATTTTAACTCTCGGGGATGAGAAACATGTTTACTTTTATTTATTTAAAAGTTTTGTTTAACATGTTATTTATACTTTGATTTTGATAATATTAAATTGTTTATTATCGCTTATCATTGTATGCATGCTTGTATGATCATAAGATAACAGGGAAACTCAGAAGATTATGATAATGTACTTTCATAATCATCAACACATTGGGATAACACAGTTGTAAGATTTTATCTTATAACACTTAGTTATTCCTACAGGAAAGAACATTGAAACAATTTGTACACGAATAAACAATGAGAACAATTACAGTGAAACATGGTGACACTTCACAGCACATGAATGATCAGAAGATAAAATATCTTCTGAATATCATTCCACATCATAAACGATCAAGTGTGATAAGTCAATTTCTTATAACATTTGATCAACACCCTAAAAACATACTACTAGGTAGTATGATCGCATTGATTATCCACCACCTGCGTCACTTAAGGGTACTAAGACTTGTTCTTACTACGGCTTAAGGATTACATGGTGACCATATGGATTACTGTGAACGGCGACCATGATAACGTAACTTCATGCCTATCACTGCCAATCACACATAATTAACATAATGTGATAAGACTAGTTCTTATTCGAATTTGTTAATTACATGAGACAATCCCCGTAAAGGCCTTGGGATCACACGGTGGGATAGAGGTGAATGGAAGGCATTGGAATCTGATTATGTGAGGATTACAATGGGTTCCATTTGGGCTCTATACACTGCATTGGACAAAACATGACAACAGTTAACTAACACTTTTAATTAATTAAAAGTGTAACATAACAGTTAACACACAGACAATAGAATAATACAAGGAGCAGATTTACTAAATCTAACATCCTTACTATACAAATGGTTGTCAATACTTCGGTTTGATAACTACAACGCTATCATTATATTATTCTATTCATGGAAACACAGGTGATCAACAATGGGACAATCAGGTGGCATGGGAATGGAAATCAATAGTTGTATTACAAGTAGTGTGGAGTTCTAGTAGGGATGTGGTGGGATGTTGGCTAGGGCTTGTTCCCTTACATATGCCCTATATATAAGCATCACTACTAGGATAACATAGTGCTTGTAAGTATAACTATTGAGGAGCCATCAATGAACATATGAACATTACACATACAAGCAACATAACAGAACATTGGGACAATGCATGTGATTGAATCAGAGTTTTCAATTAACTTACTTATGAACTCACCAACCTAGTGTTGACTTTGTTTAAATACATGTTTTCTCAGGTGACGAACAGGTGTAGAGACATACATGCAAGGTTTAAGCTAGAGGACTTTTAGAAGACCTAGCTTATTTTGTGTTGCATGCTTTTGGTGCCTAAACATTGAATCATCTTTTGTATATCTTGTACATATACAAGATATAATTACATTGATTCTTTTGGTAGATTTACTTGATTAAATTATGAACGTTACAGTGTAATTTAATCTTGTAATTCTATATCATTGATGTGTTAGCACTTCTCATTTTGATTATCATGTGCTATGTAACAATCTGATCATTTGATTATCACTCAAAGATATCGCGCCCCGGGAACCTTCCGCCCGACGGGAAAACCCGATCCGTTCCCGCCGGCCCGGGGTGTGACAGATTGGTATCAGAGCCATGGTTATAGAGAAATATAGGTCATATTATTTGAACGGTTTGGCCTAGACTATAACCTAGGGAACCTCATGTAGAGTTCTTATGATATAGGATTCTATTTGCATATGTCTTCTGCTTCTGATCACTGCACTAACCGATTTCCTTTCGGTTATGATCAGAATATGCATACGTATGTACGCGTGCCTTTGAACTCGTTTAAATAAAACCATATATGATTTTATTTAAATAAACGTAATTGTACGCGATTACGTTTCCGTTCTAAAATATGAATTTTATTATTCTAATACGTTCGAAATAGAATTTTGGTACTAACGAAATTCGAACGAGTCGAATCGGAGTTAAAACGAGTAAATTATGAGCAAAATACTAAAAACAACATTAAAATCCCAAAAACTGTTGGGGCCGGGTTCGAACCCGTGACCTCCAACTCAACACCCCCACACCCCTACCATCTCCTATATTCCAGATTTTGTTAACATATTTGGTTTTTAACTCTTATAAGCCCAATCGGCCCATTGATCCCATAGCTAATCATAGCCGAAGCAATCCACACCCAATTGACCCACAATTTGCATCCAATCGATTCTTAAACCTTAGGGGTAATGTTCCATAGATTCAACCGAGTCTAGCAGTGAGTTTAATCAGATGATGGATCAACATAATACCCCAATTCGTGATCTATCTAGTTTCGAATATGGTTATCCTACCCCATCATTCAAACGTGTTCAATTCGTTTAAATTTGGTTTCAAATCTTTGGGTCTTACACTGAAAGGTGATTTTCGAAACTAACAGTGGTGTTTGATTTCATTTTTAGGATCATTGAAGTCGAAACCTCCAAAATCTTTAACCGACCAAATCCTCGAACCTGATCTCACACAATTCGTGATTATATTATGAAATTAACAGAGGGTTATCCTTAATCTAAACATTCTAAAACTAACAATAACCATTAATTTGTTTTTGAGCTCATTTGAATCAAAATCCCCAAAACAACTTTAATGATGAACCCTAGAACTCAATCATCTACAATTCACTATCATTTCATGAAATTGGCGTATGTATTTCCTTAAACGCATTACTCTGAAACTTTCTATGTGGTTTAATTCGACTATTAATCCATTTAAACAAGAAACCCCCAAATCCGTTCTTACAACAAACCCTAGATCTTGATCTCTTACAATTCGATGTTATGATACAAAATTAACATAGATTTCTTCTTGGTCGGCCTATTCTGAAACTAACAAAAACATTTAATTTGATTTTAAAGCTCGCTTGATTAAAACCCCCCAAATCGTTTATTGCAAGAACCCTAAAAATCAAAACTCCTACTATTCGATGTTAACAGCCGAAATTGAGATGTGGTTATCCTTAGTCGGTCTATTTAGAGTGTATATGAACAAATACTTGTTTTATTGATGAATTGATGGAGATCGATTTTGATGCAGTGTTTCGGCCACCCCCGAATCAATTCCTTCTGTCTATCACTTCCTTGATCAAATCTTCGAATGAATGTGCTTCTAAATGTGCCGAATAGAGGTTCTGAGGTTTCAATTTCGTGAATTATGATTGAGATATACAATTTTGATAATGAGGAACTACGGTTACGACATTTGAGTAGTATTTGAGATTAATTCGCTGCATAACTGGATTAGTAACGCACCATAACTGCTAATGATCATTAATATGAATCATTGGAATGGTTTATTTGATTAATTTCACAGAATTAATGCAAATTTCGGTTTCTAACAAGCTTCTACACGAATTTTGACTTCTAAAAGTCAAACTTCCTAATTTGTTGATATTACAAATATAATCCTTGTAATTCTAATGAATCTAAACCCATTTTGTTCAAATCAAGACCTTCTAGTTTGCTATTTTACACAATTTCGTGATATTATTGCTAACATTTATTAACGGTGTTAATCCGGAAAAGCCGAATTGTCACATGAAAATACAACCATGGCTAACAAATGAAATCTAAAATTCAAAATGTGTTGAAAAATGTTACGAACTAAGAACGCTAAAACTAAACCCATGTAAAACCAATGTAAAGATGAAAATCACTGAAGGTTGCAAAGAAGTTAACAAACAAAGAAGTAAATCGTGGGGCCAATTAATTCACCAGAACGTTTACGAAAACCCCAAACTATGAAAAATCTTAACATCACCCTTCTGCCTTAGTTAATAAGAACCATAATTAACACTAAAGGTTGCTCCTCATCATTCAAAAAACAAAAGTATATAACAATTTTCAAATAATTGTACCTTTGATTTGTTGAGTGGTTGAAATTAAGGTTTACAGATTTCGTTCTTTCGTTAAGTTTTTTAGTAAATCTCCTTCATTTTCTTTGTCTTCATAATCAACCACCACTACCATCTGCAATACAAATAAAAATATGGTATAAAAAAGGAATCCTATCATTGCCTAAAAAATTGGAAGATGATTAAAATCAACTAAATTCACATTTATCAATGAAAATTAGTTCTTTTTATGCAAGAAAACATCAATTAAACCATAAATACGAATAAGAAGCATAGATAAACAATCTTAGATACTCACTCATTCTTCGAACATGTGTTTGCATCCAGTAATTCAAAATTAAAAAGCCAGTAAATAGGGTTACCTCACTAAAAATCACGTCTCTGTTTTTCTTCGAAAGCTCCAAAACCTATATGATCAATCCATGAAATCACAAAAAAACCCTAATTGTATTTAATAAATCACAAACTAAAAAAGAGAATACAGATGAGGTTCTAAAATTAATGCCTTTAATTGTCTTTTGACATCAAGAACAACACCAACCTTTAGCTCATTACTGGGATCAAGGCACAAAAACATACGACATGAGTGAACAATATTTCGCGAATATTTCTTTTTAAGATAAAGTCCGGCAATTAACTAAGACAAAAAATTTATTGAAAGTTGACCCTCAAATCAACTTAATCCCTCTCCCATAAAAAATCCCTCAAAACAATTTCAATTTCCCCTAAGAAAGAGTTCATTTCCTCAAGTTCAACTTGTGTCTAAGAAAGAGTTCACTTTAGAATATAAAACATATGTATCAATATTTTTTAGATAACGCATACTTGTACCCTTGATTCAATGCAATCTAAAAAATTAAACATCTTCCATTGTCAACAAAGAGTCTAATCAAGAAACATGAAGTTTGTCCCTATGTCAAAACTTAAACATCATAAATCAGACTTTCTTGGGATGCATAGGCTGTTACTTACCACCCTTGCATCAATTAATAAATACAGATTGATGCAATCATACAATCCAAAGAAGGTAAATACTTATATGCCAATATATCAATCAAATCAAACTATTCATCAAGATATAGTAACATATTAACATCACATTAAATAAAGGTTAAAAATACATACTTGCCCTGCTGATCATCTGTGTAGGTTAATTATATGAGGAAACAGCTTCCTGCAAATTAGTCACAACTTTCATGGGACAAAGAGGTGTGTCCACCATATTTAAGCAAAATCCGTCTTTTAAAATTTCATCAGCATAAAGAATTCTGTCACCTAATCTTGCTTCAACATACTTCAAATACGCACACCGCCTAATTAACCTCCTTAACATATATTCCCTTGAATTAATCACTTCAAATAGATGTTCAGCAGTGAGTCGATCAACTGTTGTTCCACCTCTTCTCCATATCCTGATTTGAACCTTGTCACGAAATTGACCATATGAATCTTGAAGCAATGCAACAAAGACACTGTCCAAGCACCTGCACCAACTCCAACAATCTTTAGCAAGTCATCATCAGATTTTCCAAGAACGCGTCTAAATTCATCCAGTTTTTCTTCTAAGCCTCCAATGTGTGAAACCATAACTTTCCACTTCAATCAAAAAGCCCCAGATTTTACTTTTGTGATCAAATGATTTTAGTGTGATCACAGGTATCTACCTATATCTTTAATTAAATCCCAACAGTATTAGATTTTATAAATAAAGCATACTAAAAGAATTCCCACCTAAATCAGAGCTACCCTTTTGTAGGTATTTCTGCAACAACCTATAAAAGAAATTAAAAAGCATATGCCTTTATCGAGTATTGACCAATGATCAAAAAAACCAGCGAAGAAATTCGATGGAATTGATGTGAAATCATTGCTTTGATCCAGAAGTGTGAGGTTTGCTAGGGTCGGTAGTGCTCTAGATATGAAATTAAGTTGTACGGCTAGGGTTTTGAGTTGGGAGAGCTGGTTGATGTCCAGCGGTAGGGTTCCGGTGAGGGATTTTGACGGGAGATTGATGGCAGTTACGCGATTGGAATTTTCGCAGGTGATTCCGTCCTATTTGCAGTATGCGGTGCCGGTCCAGGAGGTTGGGGTGGGGGAGAGGGTGGTGGAGAGTTTTCTCATGACGGCAGCGTGGTCGCCGGAAGTGACGGAGGTGAGGAGGATGATGGTGATGAATAAGAGATGGATGTGGCCGGAGTTGTGGAACGCCATTGTTGGGCGGTGGGGTTGTGTGCCGGAGAAGACATCGGGGATTGAAGAATCTGGTTGTCAGGATATACGTACGAATGTATGTATGCATAGAAGAGATGCATCAATTACTTGTACTAAAGGCATAAGATGAGGTACTAAATGAATAGTAAAAATGTGAGAAGAAAAAGATTTGGTTTTTAATATATATATAATTATTATCAAAATTAAAAATATAAATGTTAAAATACCTCAAAAACAAAATTGTAAATTTGCTTGAATTAAGGATGTGTAATGGATAACGAGATATGACCTACAAACCAGCAACAGCAAGCCGTAGTCATCTTTACTTTCTTTTGGTGGTCGCCTCTATATTATATAATAAAATCATCATCGTCTCCATACATACTAAAACTGACATGTTAGTAAGAATTGCAAGATCAGCCACAATCTCATCGCCATATCGATGGCGTTCATCAGTCAACGCCGCCTTAATCACGCCGTCGACCGATCGAGGTTTTAGCTCCGGCCACAATGTCCTTGCAGATGGTGTCGATCGAACCTCCGATTCGTTTATTCAAAACTCTAAGAAAATGGAGTCGATCATGGCTCAACTTCACTCTCATATCAGTAAGGTTTGTTTTCTCGCATCCTTGATGTAATTTTTTAAGGATTCGCATGTTTAATCTGTTAAACACCGTTTTTAGATGTGTAATTTCTCGTCAATTGAACTGTAATGCTTTCGATGTTTGAATTATCGTGAGCTTGTTCTGGAATTGCATGTTTGATTTTCAAAACATATGATTTTGGATGCTAGTTTTGAATGTATAGATTTTGGTAACAATTTCGTATTCATTGTGTAAGAAGGTTACTGGAGGTGGAGGTGAGGAAGCTGTAAAGAGGCATAAAAGTAGGAACAAACTACTTCCAAGAGAGAGAATCGATCGCTTGCTGGATTCTTCTTCTTCGTTCCTTGAGCTTTCTCAGGTTAGAAACTAATCCATTGTTTTGGTTTGATCATATTAACTTGCTTCTAGTGATGAAATACACGTTTTTAGGGTTTGGTTAGCTTAATAGTTGGATCCTATTAGCTCACTGCTCATGTTATAGTTAAGATTATGCAACATGTATTAGGAATTAGGGTCACATATTTTGATGCACAGGGGATTTTTTATGAATTCATTTGATGTAATTATCAGAAACAAGCTATCAACCCAGTTATACACTGATAATGCATACCCAACAATTAGGGCAGTTCAATAGCTGGTGCCTTTAAAGCTCGCTTGAATAAAGCTTGCTAAAAGCTTGGCTAGTGTAGAGCACTACCAACTATCTATTTGATAAACTAATCCTAAATCAATCCATTAGGTCATGTTAGGATCTTTTCCCAACATGGTATCTATAAGTTTTACCACGAGATATCTTACAACTTATGTACTGACAGAACTTTCAGATAAAATCTCTAGGGATATAAGCTAAGCAACAAACACTCTCTGATATTATTTCTTCTTGTTCCCTCTTTTATTTTTATATTTACTTAAAGCTAGCAGGCCATGAATTGTACGAAGAATCTCTACCGTCTGGTGGTATAATCACTGGGATAGGACCAGTACATGGAAAACTCTGTATGTTCATAGCAAATGATGCAACAGTCAAAGGGGGAACATACTATCCAATTACTGTTAAAAAACATATTCGAGCTCAAGAAATTGCAGCCCAGTGCAGATTGCCATGTTTATATCTTGTTGATAGTGGTGGTGCATTTCTTCCCAAACAAGCTGATGTTTTTCCTGATAAAGAGAATTTTGGTAGAATATTCTATAATGAAGCTCTAATGTCATCAGAAGGTATTCCCCAAATTGCTCTAGTATTAGGTTCTTGCACAGCAGGTGGAGCCTACATACCTGCAATGGCTGATGAAAGTGTTATGGTCAAAGGAAATGGTACAATATTCCTAGCAGGACCTCCACTTGTGAAGGTTAGTTTTAGTTTAATTTGTTCTTAGTAACATTTGTGTTATTTTTGTGGTATATTTGTATTTTGTTGTTACATGATATGTTTTATGACTTGTTTTCATGTGGGTCTGTGTGTATGCATCTAAACATCTAGTTTCCAGGCTGCTACAGGGGAGGAAGTGTCTTCTGAAGATTTAGGGGGTGCAGATGTTCATTGCAAGATATCAGGTGTCTCGGACTATCTTGCACAAGGTAAACTTCATACGCTATATTCATTCTCACAAGTTGTATTAAAATATGGTTACATGTTAAGAATGGTCATTTATAACATGTTTTCAAGTGTTCTACTAATCAAACAAGTTCTAGATATTTTGTGATTTATACTTGCAGATGAACTGCATGCTCTCTCTATAGGAAGGAATATTGTTAAAAACTTGCACACTGCTGGGAATGAAGGAATGGTTAATGGAATTAAAGGCATTATCTCTGATTACAAAGAGCCAATTTATGATGTCAATGAGCTGCGGTCAATCGCATCCACAGATCTAAAACAGTCATTTGACATTCGATCAGTTATTGCCCGTATAGTTGATGGAAGTGAATTTGATGAATTCAAACAATTGTATGGCACTGTGAGGGCTAAATTTATCACCTTTTACACCAAGTTACATTAGTTTTTGTTACAGTGATGTTCATTTTAATTCCCGTCTTTTTCATTTTGCAGACCCTTGTAACTGGATTTGCTAGAATTCTTGGACAGCCTGTTGGAATAATAGGAAACAATGGTGTGTTATTTAATGAATCTGCTCTAAAAGGAACCCACTTTATTGAGTTATGTTCTCAACGTAATATTCCATTGGTATTCCTTCAAAATATTACAGGATTCATGGTATGTCATCTGATTCATCCCATAAATACTCAGCAAAGTATTTGTATATAATTTCTTTTATTGCTCGTGGATCATTATCTTTCAATGTTAAAATGCTTCTTTGAATTCTTATACAATTGCTACTATAAATTTAAGTATTACCAACCTCTTTCCAACCCTTGGCAGTATTCTAGAAATGCACATGATTATGCTTTTTTCTATGAATAAACCCTCATATCTGCCAATTTTATTTTTGGGATGAACGAGTATACTTTTTCTCGGTAAATAATGTTTTCCTTATATAATTAAAAGTTTCTTTATGTTATATATAATAAACATTGAGGATATGTGATATGGGCATTGTGTTTTTGTGATAGGTTGGATCAAAAGCAGAGGCTAATGGTATAGCAAAAGCTGGAGCAAAGATGGTGATGGCTGTTTCTTGTGCAAAGGTTTGTGTCTTTTTAGCATCTGGCTGCATTTGCTGATACAACTTCTTTTTGTCCCAAGAATATGAAGTGAACCTCCAAGGGGGTGGCCTAGGGTTAAGCGTCTGAGTCCCTCTGTAGGAGGTCTTAGGTTCGAATCCAGCTTCCTCTTGTTTATGCCTATTAACCCCTTTGAAGGGTGCATATCAACACAAGTTTATTAACCCCTTTGAAGGGTGCATGCCAACACAAGCTTATTAAACCCTTTGAACGGTGCATGCCCAACACAAGTTGTGTTTTACAAGATCTTATTAGTAAACAGGGTAGGTGGGTCCAGTGAGTTTTCTGGTTATGGGATGTCACCTGATTTCATTGATTAGTAAGGTATTAATGGGTTCCATGAGTTTTACAGAACAGGTTTACTAAACCTTTTTTGTGTATTTACAGGTACCCAAAATTACTATTGTTGTTGGTGCTAGCTTTGGTGCCGGAAATTATGCAATGTGTGGGCGTGCATATAGTCCAAACTTTATGTTCTTCTGGCCAAATGCCAAAATAGGCGTGATGGGTGGTCCTCAGGTACCATCTATGCTCTTTACTCTTTATCTTGGGAAATAAGAATTTCATGTTCCTTTAGAAAAATTAGTCAGTATTTATCTCAAAATCTGCAATTTACACAATGAATTCAAGGAATTATTTGTTAAATATAGAATCGTTTGCCATATTTGCAGGCAGCTGGTGTGATGTCCCAAATAGAAAAGAGCAAGATGAAAAAAGAGGGTATCCAGGTAATAACAATAGATTTTTACCATTCTGGTATAAATTTCTTCTTGACGTTGACCTTTTTAACACAAATAACCATTTTGATCGACCTAATCTTCAAAATGGCTATATTAGCCTTTAAACTCGTGCATAGTCACATGAGTTCACGCCCCATTTGTGGTGTACACATATAATGTATATATGTGTGGACCCTCAATGGGCCAAAGTAAAATTGCACTAATTTTAACGTTATTTTACTTATTTTGTGAAAATAACGTTAAAAATGTTGGGATGATCAACTCAAACGAGAACTTTGAACCGGGGACTTCTTTGGAGCAGCCTCTCTATCCCAACTGGGATAGGGGTAAGGTTTGTGTCCATCTTTCCCCCCAGATCCTACTGAAAAGTGGGAATATACTGGGTAAGTTTGTTTGTTTATAGTCACATGAGTTCTTGTAATTTTCACAAATAACCTTTTTGACCGTAAGTTTGACATGTGTCATTTTCTCACGGCAATGTTTTCGGGGTATACACAAAGTCAGAGTAGCTTTGCTTGAATTTATGGGTCAAACGGTTTATTCATATATCATGGTCAAACCGCTTGATGGCCGCCCATTTACCCGACTTAAGTTGCGTTTTACCTGTTCCTTTTGGTTGGCGGTTTTTTCTTTTTTATGTAAACAAAGTTTAATTTGTTTGTTTTGAGTTGATTACCTGATTTACAGTGGTCAAAGGAAGATGAAGAGAAATACAAGAGTAAATTTATTGAGGCGTATGATAGAGAAAGCAGTGCATATTATTCTACAGCAAGATTATGGGATGATGGTATTATTGACCCTGCTGACACTCGAAAGATCTTGGGACTTTGCATCTCTGCGTCAACAAATCGCCCCACACAAACCACTAAATTTGGTGTATTTAGAATGTAGACTTTTATTAAACAAAAATAATAAAAAAAATTTCTTTCAAATGAAAAAAGATTTATAAAATTATAATCAAAATCCTTAGAGGAAGGGAAGTAAAAAAATATAAAACTTTATGCATAATCTTTTTGTCATTATTTTAACAATACATTATTTTAATTTTAAATGAAATAACAATTTGCGGATTATATATTTAACCAATTAATTATAAACAATTACATTCAACAAAAACAGTTAAACTGATGCTTTCAAGCAACCCTATAACTGTAGATACATTATAAATTGATCATTACACTTGACTTGAAAAAGATATAGCTTAAATAGCATATATATTCTTTAAAGATAAAGGACAAATTAATTAACGTTGTTTAAGATCTCGGGTTTATTTTTCATTTAAAACTTGTGTAAACTAAAGCTGAAACGACATAAATTAAAAAAAAAGAAAAGAAATAACCTATATTTGTGGACTTGTTTGTGAATAAATCAAGTTTGCCTAGGGTTGTTTAAGAGCCGAACCAAGCGGCTTGACTTGGTTTGGATTTGCAAAATCGAGCCATATGTTGTGCCCATAGCTCGGTTCGTTTTAAAATCAAGTGGCTCTGCTTGGTTCGGTTTGACGTTTTAAAATAAAATTTAATGCAAATGCAAAATGTTTATGTCAATTTCAAATTCAATAATTAAAAAAAAAAAAAATTTTAACCATGTGACAGACCCAGGAGTTTTTTTTTTTAAAATCGAATAGCTTATTTGTTCTTGTGTTACACACAAATTTATTTATCATGCAAAATTCATTTGCGTGACAATTTTTTTACATGCTAACTTCATATTTTTATAATAATTATCATGCACGTTTCATATACTTTGCACACAAATCGTTGTTAGTATCCGAAAGTTTTGCTACATGTATGTATATGTTTGGGTTCGGTTAACAACAATAATTTTCAAAGGTATAATATATGCATATGTGTATGTATATGTTTGGGTTCGGTTAACAACAATAATTTTCCTCAAAGGTATAATATGTAAATCATATTTCAAATTTGAGATGCTTAAATTGTAAAATCACAATATTACAAAAAAAAAAAAACAACATTACAAATAGTTATGTATATATATAAAACACAAGAAAGTCATTGCAAGAGAATAATGAAATAATGAAATAAAAATATTAACAATTTCTCAATAATTTAAAACATCATTAGGTGGTTAACAAATACTTAGCCACATAAAGTTCAATCTTCTATCTTCACTTGGAACAATTTTTCTTAAAGATCACTAACTCGGCTGATTGGGATTGCATTTTGTATGTTTCTTTCGGTTAGTCAAGTATTAAGAGGACCTGAGGATTTACCATGAAAGTGAGTTCGACCACGGTTTTTAAAAAAAAAAGAAAAGAAAAACTTGCAACCTAACCCACTCGATTATATATAAATAAACACCCTTTAGACGACAAAACAAGCGCCCGTGGCCTAATGGATAAGGCGTCTGACTTCTAATCAGGCGATTGTGGGTTCGAGTCCCACCGGGCGTGTTTTTTACACGTCATTGATCCGATCTTATTTTTACACGCGATTCTTGTTTTCTACGAACCACATATGTCTTCTTCTCCACCATCACTATCATTTCATTTTCAACAAGATCCACGTCATTGATCCGATCCGATTCATCTTCGCAAACCACCATCTGATTGCTGTTTTTTGTTTTTTTATTAGTTTTTCAAATCAATTCCGTCAATCAAATTCTATGATCAATGGCGATTTCATCATCATGTGTTCAATCCTTTCTACCCCAGTCTTCTCAGATTAACAAGAATCAATTCGCATTTCGATGTTCGTTGTTTGCGTCTTCTCCGCAGATCAATGTTTTCTCGTTTCGCCCGCTTAAAACCAAATCGCCTCTTCGACTTCTCGCTATGCAACGCCCATCCAAAGGTAATTTTCCGTTCTCCGATTTGATATGTAGATGTTAGTTATTTTGATCGAGTTTTTTGTGATATAGCATGATTTCCTTATTTGTGGGATCGTGTTTTATCATCTTTTTTTTGAATTAAGTTGTAATTCATGGAATTTGATACTAGATTATTGATTGAAAGTGCAATTATAGATGAAATAGAATTGGGGGTTTCTTGTTTTTAGCCTCTCCTAAAGTAATGATCATAAAAATTGTCGTTGCGTTATTTGCTTCTATCAGATTTAAGATCCATATTATTTTATATTTACTTCATTTTGAGGGTATTTATTTGTTATGAACATCATATTGTGCGAAAATTTTATGATATAACATCATTTCCTTATTGGTGGGGTCGTAATTTGTTAAGATTTCTTGATTTAAGTTGTGATTAGTGGGATCCACTGCTAGATTATTGATTCAAAGTGCAATTAAAGTGGGATCGAGTTGGGGGTGTCTTGTTTTTAGCCTCCTAAAGTGATGAGCATCTGTCATAACGTTTCTTGATTTGCATTTAACAGATTTAAGGTTCATATTATTTCATATCTTGTTGGTGGGATCCAATTTTATAGGCTAATAAATAAGGTTGTGATCATAGTTCTACTTACCTAATTTAACAATAAATAAAGAAGCAAATGTAACATCTTAATTAGCTTAACCAGCAAAAAACTGCTGATGTGGGATCCTATCTGTATGGATTTCGTTGTGAAACTGATTATTGTGCCTAGAAGAATCAAGAACTATTTAATCAGATATTATGATGAGTAAAACTATGGATCAGTTGGTAATGTTACATGTGGTTCAGTAATTATATTCTTAGAGCTTCTCAGGGGTGATTAGGAATCTATAATTACCCCAAACAGTCAAAATAATTACACGACACACCCAATTACCAGAGTTCAGGTTGGTCATTTCCCTTGAATGGTAGGCTGATCTATTTTTATAAAGCACATACCCCAGATATAATATTGTATTAGGATTGTGTAACCCCATAAGTATCAATCCAAATTTTTGGAGTACTAATAAGATTTGAAAAATTGATTAGTTTAGTTATATGGGCATTGTTTAGAAGCACAAAGCCCTGTGTGATGCCTAAGCCCTAATGAGATTTGATCTTGACTACCATTTCTATGCTCACAAATGTCTTCGGATCAGGATGTTTAATATTGTTAATTACAAATGTTCTAAAGCAAATAAATGGGGACGTGGAATCCCTTTTCTAATGGCATGGGTGTGACATGCCATCATTTTACATGCTATAGAACATCACTTGCATGTAATGGTGAAAATTTAGAGTATGATGCATACAATGACATGATAAATATAAGGATGCTACACTCTGATCTGATAACCCTAATCTAAAATAACAAATTTGGCTTATGTAAATTCTTGAAATGCTTAGGTAGAATGTGATTCTGTTAGATTTAATGACACTATACATTTCAGTGTAATCTACTATTCAAAAGACTTTTGGGAATATATATGTGAAGATGAACCAATAACTTTGGCTCTAATAAGCATTTATTTCTGTTGTTAGAGTCAACATAAAATGAGACAGTCTCAAAGAACTGTTTATACTCTAATAGATATGCTTTTAGCATAGTTCTTTTTAGATGTATTAATACTAGCCTAAGTGTGATTTCATGCATATTATTTAACTTGAATGGCGTTGATTATTAAAACTTAAAAGTAAAGCTCCAAAGGAAGGTGCATATAGTGTGTTTGATTAACCTGAATGAGATTGATTTTTGTTTATTAAAAGTAAGATCTTAAAGGAAAATGTTTATTTAAACTACCTGGAAATTCTGTTAAATTCTCTTTATGTCTCTTGTTTGTTCATAGTTCATACTCTCCTTGTCTTTTAATCAGATCTTGACTTTAATCTGAAACTCTTCATCAATAATTAATATATTTATTTTTCTTTTCTTTTTTTTTTTCTGGGTTTTATAGGGAAAAAAAAGTTTTATCTCTTTATAAATATTATTTTATTTTCTCTGTCTGCAACAATTATTGTTAATTTTGAAGTTAAAATCAGATTTGTTTGAATTTAAATGTCAAATGTAAACTCTAATATGGGGGAGTGAGTTTTGAAAGGCTCAACTCGATATTCAAAGTATGATATCAAAGGCTGTGAAAATTCCTTCACTTTTCTTCCTTTATTGAATAATTGAATGACTAAAAAACTTGATTCATACTCATGAGTCAAGATCATACCCTCTTTATATACTAATCTAATTACTTGACATCTAAGCTAAATTGAACAAGTTTTAAATACCGAAAACCTATCTAGTTATCCTTATTCTGTTATTCAACAACTCAAATTTTTCTTTATATAATTCTAAAATAAGCAAGTTTATATCCATAATTTCGTCCCAAATTAAATCAAACATTTCCACTTTATTGATAGTTTTAAGGTTATAATTTACTTAATGGACACTATCACTTTATTAATGATGATCTTATAAATGTTTTATATTATAGAAACAAACTTTACACTCTTTCCTAATTTTAGAAAAGAAAACAATTTAGATTAAGCGCAAAAAAATAAACCAAGTTAAAGATTATGACAGGTTATAGCTGCCAAGGTTAGCATTTCACTGTTGCTT